>CM076900.1:18449802-18725192 GCA_039519145.1 Kokia cookei | reverse complement strand
ATTTTTTTGTGTGTGTGTGTGTTTGTGTGTGTGTGTTGGTGCTGTTACTCGTTCAGTTACGTATTGCTAATTTTTTTTAATTTTTTAAATTAAATGATCAAAACCAAAACTTTTTTAATTAAGGAAAAAATGAGTAAATTGAAAAGGGGTAAAAGTTAATTGCTAATGATATAAAATAAAAGGGACCAAAGTGATATTTACACCAATCTAGAAAAAGTCCAAGCGGTGGAGGATATGATTACCTTCCACTAACTTTTCGGGATATTTATTAAGTCCTAAGTAGTTTAAGGTTAAATTGAAATAAAGTTTATTTAGTTGGAATTTAAAATAATTGGAGGACCAATTGTGTATTTGGACCTTAGCTTAAATGACTTAATAATAGAAATGAAGTGGAACTCTTTAGATTTTGGTAAATTACTATAAATCACATCCAATGAGGATTTGTCATTAAGTATATTTTACTATATGATCGGGAATGGTGATTTTGAGGCCACGAACTCGATGTCAGGCTGATGATCTCCAATTATTAATATTTGTCGGCGCAGGTGATTTAGTATTGTATTAAAATTTGGTTATGAAATTTAATCGTTTAAATAGTTATTAAATGAAAAGTATTAAATCCTAAAAGGTGCGAAGGTAGAAATACGAAGAATTAGATCATGTGGATTTGGAGGTTTGTAGATTGAAGCACCTAAATGGTAATTAAACCACCAAATGAAGTAGATGGACGAATTTAGAAGTAGAAATGTTGAAATTGAATGTTATAGATGAGGTTACAGGAGGGAGAGAAGGTCTGGGGATTACAGTTAAATAAAAGGGATATTATAATAAATAATAAAAAAGAACAATTAAATGAAAAGTGATTTTCATCTTCTTCTTCATTCTATTTTGTACGAAAACCCTAAAGAAGAGCTTGGACAATTGGTTGAACTTTAATCCTTGGTAGGTATGTGAAATCTCGCCCGTTTTTTAGTAATTTTTATGTTTTTGAGTTCGTTTTAGCTTTGATCTAGCTAACCCGGGGACTAATTTGTAAAACTGTTAAACATTTTGGTTTATGCCATTAATGAGTTAATGTGGCTTTTAAGTTTGATGATAAAATATTTAGCTTAGTTGTTAAATAAGACTATTTGTGAATTAAATTTTTAGTAAATATATCATGTTAAAGAATTAAAATATAGAAGTTGAGTAAAAGTACAAGGACTTGTTGTTAAATAAAACATATATGGGAAGTATTGAATTTCTATGATATTCGGCTGAACTTGTTCTTAAGGAATAATGGTTAATTTACAACTTTTCAGCAAAAAGAACTATTAAATTAAATAAAAGTGAAAAAGTTAAAGGGTAATTTTCTAAAAATATAATAAAAAGCTTCTGCCATAAATAATTCGGCATCTTAAATTAAATAATTGAATGAAAATTATCTGCAATCAATGAGATTCAATATACGATCGTGAAAAAAGAAGAATCAATAACCATAAGTCACTTTCAACCGTAGGAGTTTTTACAAATGCATACAATAAAATAATTGATTTAATTTCTGTGTGTCAATTATTGAAATGATTTAAGTGTGTTATATTTAAACTCTTTTGCTTCAAGTAAATATTAATTGAAATGAAGTATATGAGGAGTATGATTGAAAGTAACAAAATGATATAGTTGAAATCAGGTGACAACGAAACACTTAAATGATTATGTGTTATGTTTGTTATTATTCATATTACGAATGAATTAATTTGATTGATATAAGACAAATAGAAATTGAACTAAATGACACGATTAGTTAATTCAATATTATGTCTGATAAATAAGGATTATATCAATATCGACTAAAAATGTATAATGTGGTGAAAGTTGCATTGAAATAGACATGGTATATGACACATATGAACTGTGAATATTTGGGACACAAAGGACATCTTGTGGCTATAAACTTCTCGGGAGCTAGACTTGGATGTGTTACTAACGATGATCCTACTAAGCCGATCTACAAATCAATCTAGTAAGTTTGTATTGTTAAATTCCAAACTAAATTGTATATTCTTGTATTGTAAACAATTTCTGTGAGTTGGAACAATGATCAGAAGTGTGAACAAGAACAAAGGAAAAGAAGAAATAACGGGCTTGAACCGTAAATGCAAAAAGGTCCGATGACTATGTGTCATCATGGTATATGAATCCTTTACGTATTATGAGGTCCGATGACTATGTGTCTTTGTGATGAATCCTTTACGGATTATGAGGTCTGATGACTACATGTCATCGTGAGTTTTATGAATCCTTTATGGATTATGAGGTCTGATGACTATGTGCCACCGTGAGCATATGGATCCTTTTACTCATTTAAGGTCCGAGGACTTGTGTCATCGTGAGTATTAAATGGGAAATGGGAAATGAATCCAAAATTTAGTTATAGGCCATACGATGGCTGTGATTTATGCTTAAATGCATATTCTCGACAGCTTCATGTGGACGCCCTGTAAAGGAATTTGCCATGGTAACAAAAAGATATATATAGGAAAGTTGAAATACCGAATATGGCTTGAGGAAATAATAGTTCATCCTAGCTCGGTTGAGTGACATAGTCTTTAAAGCATATGTTTGGTTGGTAACTCTTTAAACTCTTTGAACTTACTAAGCTTTGTAGCTTACCAAAAATGCTTATGGTTGTTTTGTAGATTACTTTATTGTTTGAAGATCGGATCATCTCTATGAAGTCACACTATTGTGGACCTGTATGCTTTGGTAGTCTTTCATCACTTGGTTTTATGACATGTACTAGGATGATGTTAACTTTTGTTTACTTGTTCGAGATTTTGATGATCTTATTACACTTTAATGAAATATTAAATGTAGTATATGCATGTTCAAGGATGAATATAGTCTTGGAAGTACAATGAAATGACTTGGGAAAACTATGAATTATGTAATGGTCTAATGCATTTTGATGTCATGAAGGTTATGTGTTAAAAAACTTATGTTTTGGTACGATTCTAGAGATTCTGCTTACTTGTTTCGATAGAACTCACACATGTATCGGTAAAAGTACAAGGTAAGGAAGAGGTTGTTCACTGGCTTGAGTTGTAACGGTAGTTGCATCATAAGTATCGGTAGTTCTACTTACAGAAGTATCGGTAGTTCGTATACTTGTATTGATAGAAGTTGTAGGGTAAGATTTTTCTTAACTCTCTAGTGTTTTTAGTATCGATAGAAGCATGACATGTTTTGATACAAGTCACACTTGTATCGGTAATATTAGCTCAAGTATCGGTAGAAGTCTGCACTATTCTTGAACTGTTTACTAACTTGACAACTACCGATACTTATCCAACAAGTACCGGTAAAAGTCTTAAAAAAATCATGGAATGAACTTTTGCCCTTGCTGAGTTGTGATTATAATCGATTGATGATTTATGACGTGTTGGGTACACATCTCTTTATTAAAATATGATTGAAAGAGATGAAAATAAAAGATGAACAGTGATAGATTAATAGTAAGATATCGAGACCTTGACTGGTGACGATTTTAGGTTTTTCGGTGTTACATTTAGTGGTATCAGAGCTATGGTTTAGTCGATTCTCAGACTAAGTGTAGTGTGAATAAATTTAATAAAGTATTCGTCATATAAACATGTGATAGTGTGATATTGATTGATCTGATCTAACACTTATTTTATTGCAGATTTTAAGGATGTTATCTAAATCTGATCGTGATGAAATTAATGAAGTTAATGGTAATATTTTGACTACTGATTTTGATACCAGTCATAATATATTGTTTCATGAATATTTGAAAATGAAAAGGTAAATAAAGTGTGATCGAGGACATAATGGTGGATCTGAAGTTATAGTGCTCGATATTATTTCTGGTATGTTCTATTTTCTCGGTATTATTTATTGTGGAAGCCCTAATTGCGACGGGGTTACTTATTCTCACATTGCATTGTATTAATAATGAAAAGGGATTTATTTCCTAACCAATGAGATTAATGTTTGAATCATAATCCGATAGGCTAAAGCTGGTATCTTAAAACTATCTGTTGAAAATTTATGATTGTGATTTTTCTTGATGATTTGATGTATTAAATCATGAATTTGATATTATTTCGAGAATAGTTTGACTGAAGTTATGTGATATTATAGTGACTTATAGTATAAAATGAAATGACTTAGATGGCAGACTGATGTACTTATTATGTTTGAGTCTGGTAAATCAGATAGTATAAACCAGAGTTGTTCAGATGATTTTGTACAGGAAAAAATTTAAAATGATTAAGTATATATATATATATTATACAGGAACTTGTTCAGTGTGTTAAAAGGATGTAACACTGTATTTGGAAATTAATAAAGATTTAGTTATTGAGTTCTAGTTAAAGATATGAGATGTTGAAAAATTCTTTGAACTTGAGATAATCATTAAAAATTCTGGTAATATTGTCTAAATTAACTAATGTCTCTGTTGATTTGTAGATATGATGAACCAGACTGTTCAACCTTATCTAGATATTTAGATAAAGTCGTACTATGAACTGTGAATATTCTGATATACTTCAAATAGGATCAGTGTATGCATAATATGTGAGAACTGTATTGTAGACTATGTGTGAGAAATAATTTACGTCAAAACTATCAACCGTGAGTTTTGGTTTAGTGAGGTCAATTTTCTTGGTTATGTAAAATTTGACAGATGGATTGGAGTAGTTTTGGTTTGGGTAGAAAGACTTTTCTACTGTTATATGAAAACTTAAGGAAAAGATCTATGCAAATTTCTGTTTTGATCTATCATGAATCTAGGAAGGAAAATTGAACATCAAGTAATCGTCTAAATTATTATTGCTTATTATGATTCTTGAGTAGGGAAAGTCAATATAAAGTTTGTGTTATTTGAGATTATTATGAGATTGTTATTCTTTATATTTGAATGAGCTAGTAATGATTTTTCTTGTGAGGAAAAACATTAGAATAAATAGGTACTGCTAGATAAAAATTTCAAGGACGAAATTTCCTAAGGGGGGATAGTTGTAACAACCCGTTTTCTTGTGGTGTCATAAACAGTGATTTCGGGACCACAAACCCGACGAATTTTTTTTTATAATGAGTGTTTAAATTAAATAAGTCAATAATAAATTTTATGGAATTTTAAATTGAAGAAATTTAATTATTGAATTAAAAGTTAGTATAAGTGGTTTGGTTCAAAAGTTAAGTGGTTTTAAAAAATGATGTATTGGGATCTCGTTTCTGAAATTAAGGGTCGTAAATATTTTTATTAAATATTTACAGAGTCTTATTACATGTGAATTGAAGTTCAATTGGGTAATTTAATTGCTTAATTAAGGAAAAAAGGAGTAAATTGAAAAGGGGTAAAAGTTAATGCTATTGATATAAAATAAAAGGGACCAAAGTGGTAATTACACCAAACACAAAAAGTCTAAGCGGTGGAGGATATGATTACCTTCCACTAACTTTTGGATATTTATTCATTTAGTCCTAAGTAGTTTAGGTTAAATTGAAATAAAGTTTGTTTAGTTGGAATTTAAAATAATTTGAGGGCCAATTGTGTATTTGGACCCTCTTTAAAAGACTTAATAATAGAAATGAAGTGAAATTCTTTAGATTATGGAAAATTGCTATTAAATCCTAATTAAATAAGGATTTACTAATTATTTTATTTTTCTATATGATAGGGAATGGTGATTTTTAGGTCACGAATTTGATACGTCAGGCCGTAAATAATAATTATTAATATTTATGAGGTCATTAGTATTGTATTAAAATTTGGTTATAAAATTTAATCGTTTAAATAGCTAATTAAATGCAAGGATTAAATCGTAAAAGGTATGAAGTTTAATTACAAGTAGTAGGTGTCAATTTGAGGTTTAGTTGAAGCACCTAAATGGTAATTAGACCACCAATGAAAGTAGTGAATGATTTTGTAGTTGGAAATGTTGAAACTGAATGTTATAATTCAGGGTACAAAGGTAAATTAGTAAATAAAAGGGATATTAAATAAATAATAAAAAGAACAATTAGATGAAAAGTAATTTTCATCTTCTTCTTCATTCTATTTTGTATGAAAACCCTAAAGAAGAACTTGGACATTGGGTTGAACTTTAATCCTTGGTAGGTATGTGAAATCTTACCCGTTTTTAGTAAATTTTATGTTTTTGAGTTCGTTTTAGCTTGATCTAGTTAACCCGGGGACTAATTTGTAAAACTGTTAAGCATTTTGGTTTATGCCAATAATGAGCTAGAGCGTTTTGAAGTTTGATGATAAAATATTAGGCTTAGTTGTTAAATAAGATTATTTTTAAAGTAATTTTCATGTTAAAGGAGTAAAATATAAAAGTAGTAAAAGTACAAGGAATTGTTGTTAAATAAAACAAATATGGGAAGTATTGGATTTCTATGATATTGGACTGAACTTTTTTTCTAACGAAAAATGGTTAATTTGCAAGTTTTGAGCTAAAGGACTAAATTGAATAAAACTAAAAAGTTAAGGGTAATTTTGTAAAAACACTGGAAAGGCTTATTTGCATAAAATGACAAAAAAATCTTGTTGATTTAAATAAGTGAATGAAACTATTGTCATAGATCAAGAACTTGTCTCGATCGTGAAAAAAGAAAATTACGAATTCGCCCCTAAAGTTCACTTTAACTGCAAGTTCATCCGGTAAGTTCGTGCAACAAATAATTGATTTAATTTTTGTATGTGAATTACTGAAATGATTTAAGTATGATGTATTTAAATTTGTTTGCTTAGTAAATATTAAATTGAGAAATTGAATTAAATTGAAATGAAATTGTATTAAGGAGTATGATTGAAAGTAAGAAAATGATAAAGTTGAAATCAGGTGACAACGAAACGCTTAAATGTTTATGTGTTGTGTTTGTTATTAGTCATATTACGAATGAATTAATTTGATTGATATATGACATATAGAAATTAAACTAAATGACATGGTTAGTTAATTCGATATAATGTCTGATAAATAAGGATTATATGAATGTTTGCTCAAAAAGGTATAATATGATGACGTTAATTGAAATAGACATGGTATATGACACATATGAACTTCGTGAATAATTGGGACACAAAGGACATCTCATTAGGGGCTATACAGTTTCGGGAACTAGACTTGGATGTCTTATTAACGGATAGTCTTTGTACTTGAGCCGATACTACAAATCAATCTGGTAAGTTTGTATTGTTAAATTCCAATTTAAATTGTATATTCTCGTACTGTAAACAATTGCTATGAGTTGGAACGATGATCAAAAGTGTGGAAGACAGGAACAAAGGAAAAGAAGAAATAACGGGCTTGAACCGAAAATACAAAAAGGTCCGATGACTATGTGTCATCGTGAGTATGTGAATCCTTTACGAATTATGAGGTCCGATGACTACGTGTCATCGTGAGTTTTTAGTATCTGTAGAAGCATGACATGTTTTGGTAGAAGTCACACTTGTATCTATAATATTATCTCAAGTATCGGTAGAAGTCTGCACTATTCTTGAACTGTTTACTGACTTAACAACTACTGATACTTGTCTAACAAGTACTAGTAGAAATCTTCAAAAAAAATCATGGAATGAACTTTTACCCTTATTGAGTTGTGATTATAACCAATTGATGATTTATGACGTGTTGGGTACACATCTCTTTATTAAAATATGATTGAATAAGATGAAAATAAAAGATGAACAATGATAGATGAACAGTAAGACACCAGGACTCTGACTGGCGACGGTTTCAAGTTTTTGGGTGTTACATTTAATGGTATCAAAGCTACAGTTTAGTCGATTATCGGACTAAGTGTAGTGTGAATAAAGTTTAGAAAGTATATGCCATATAAACTTGTGATAGTGTGATATCAATTGATCCAATCTAACACTTGTTTTATTGTAGATTTTAAGGATGTTATCTGGATCTGATCGTGATGAAATTAAGGTAGTTAATGGTAATATTCTGATTACTGATTTTGGTACCAGTCATAATATACTGGTTTCATGAATATTTGAAACCGAAAAGGTAAATAAAGTTTGATCGAGGACATAATGGTGGATTTGAAGTTATAGTGCTCGATATTATTTTTGGTATGTTCTATTCTCTCAGTATTATTTATTGTGAAAGCCTTGATTGTGATGGGGTTACTTATTCTCACATTGCATTGTATTAATAATGAAAAGGGATTTATTTCCTAACCAATGAGATTAATGTTTGAATCATAATCTGATAGGCTAGAGTTGGTATGTCAAAACTATCAGCTGAAAATTTATAACTGTGATTTTTCTTGATGATTTGATGATATTATTAAATCATGAATTTGATATTATTTCGAGAATAGCTTGACTGAAATTATATGATATTATAGTGAATTATAGTCTAAAATGAAATGACTTAGAAAGCAGACTGATGTACTTATTATGGTTAAGTCTGGTAAATCAGATAGTACGAACCAGAGTTGTTCAGATGACTTTGTACAGGAAAAAACCTATGATTAAGTAATATATATATCTTATTCAGGGAACTTGTTCAATAAGTTAAAAGGACGTAACAGTGTATTTGGAAATTAATAAAGATTTAGTTATTCAGTTCTAGTTAAAGATATGAGATATTGAAAAATTCTTTGAACTTGAGATAATCATTAAGAATTCTAGTAATATTGTCTAGATTAACTAATGTCTCTACTGATTTATGAATATGATGAATCAGACTGTTAAACCTTATCTAGATATTTAGATAAAGTCTTATTATGATTATTGAGGATATTATGATATACTTCAAATGGGAAAAACATTAGAATAAACAAGTACTGCTAGATAAAAATTTCGAGGACGAAATTTCCTAAGGGGGGAGAGCTGTAACAACCCGTTTTTCTGTGGTGTCGAAAACATGATTTCAGGACCACAAACCCGATGAGAAATTTTTTATAATGAGTGTTTAAATTAAATAAGTCAATAATAATTTTTTATGGAATTTTGAATTGAAGAATTTTAATTATTGAATTAAAAGTTAGTATAATTGGTTTGGTTCAAAAGTCAAGTGGTTTTAGAAAATGATGTATTGAGACCTCGTTTTTGAAATTTAGGGCCATAAATATTTTTATTAAATATTTACAGTCTTATTATATGTGAATTGAAGTTCGATTGGGTAATTTTGATGGGAAAAATGAGTAAATTGAAAAGGGGTAAGAGTTAATTGCTATTGATATAAAAAAAAGGGACCAAAGTGATAATTACACCAAGCTCAAAAAGTCCAGGCAGTGGAGGATATGATTACCTTCCACTAACTTTTGGGATATTCATTCATTTAGTCCTATGTAGTAGTATAAGGTTAAATTGAAATAAAGTTTATTTAGTTGGAATTTAAAATAATTGGAGGACCAATTATGTATTTGGACCCTCCTTAAATGGCTTGATAATAGAAATGAAGTGAAATTCTTTAGATTTTGGTAAATTACTATTAAATCCTAATTAAATGAGGATTTACTAATTAGTTTATTTTTTCTATATGATCGTGAATGGTGATTTTGAGGACATGACTTTGATATGTTAGGTCGTAAATATTAATTATTAATATTTACGAAGCCATTAGTATTGTATTTAAATTTGGTTATGAAATTTAATCGTTTAAATTGTGAATGAAATAAAAAAGATTAAATCGTAAAAGGTAAGAAAGTTGAATTAAAAGTATTAGGTGTAAATTGGATGTTTAGTTGAAGCACCTAAATGGTAATTAGACCACCAATGAAAGTAGTGGACGGTTTTGGAGTTGTAAATGTTGAAATTGAATGTTATAATTAATGGTACAAAGGTAAATTAGTAAATAAAAGGGATATTATAATAAATAATAAAAAGAACAATTAGATGAAAAGTGATTTTCATCTTCTTCTTCATTCTATTTTGTATGAAAACCCTAAAGAAGAGCTTGGACATTGAGTTGAACTTTAATCCTTGGTAGGTATGTGAAATCTTGCCCGTTTTTAGTAATTTTTATGTTTTTGAGTTCGTTTTAGCTTGATCTAGCTAACCCGGGGACTAATTTGTAAAATTTTTAAACATTTTGGTTTATGCCATTAATGAGTTAGTGTGTTTTTGAAGTTTGATGATAAAATATTCAGCTTAGTTGTTAAATAAGACTATTTTGTAAAGTAGTTTTTAGTAATTTTCATGTTAAAGGACTAAAATATAAAAGTAGTGAAAGTTTAAGGACTTGTTGTTAAATAGAAAAAAATATGGGAAGTATTGGATTGCTATGATACTCGGCTAAACTTGTTTCTAAGGAATAATGGTTAATTTTCAAGTTTTGAGCTAAAGGACTCAATTGAATAAAAGTGAAATGTTAGGGGTAATTTTGTACAAATATCGAAAAGTCTTTTTTGCATAAAATGACTAAAAATTCATGTTGATTTAAATAATTGAATGAAATTATTGTCATAGATCAAGATCATGTCCCGATTGTGAAAAAGAAAAATTACGGATTTGCCCCTAGAGTTCACTATAACTGCAAGTTCATTCGGTAAGTTCGTTCAATAAATAATTGATTTAATTTCCGTATGTAAATTATTGAAATGATTTAAGTATGATGTATTTAAATTTGTTTGCTTAGTAAATATTAAATTGAGAAATTGAATTAAATTGAAATGAAATTGTATTGAGGAGTATGATTGAATGTAACAAAATGATATAGTTGAAATCAGGTGACGACAAAACTCTTAAATGATTATGTGTTGTGTTTGTTATTATTCATATTACGAATGAATTAATTTGGTTGATATATGACAAATAGAAATTGAACTAAATGACATGGTTAGTTAATTCAGTATTATGTCTGATAAATAAGGATTATATGGATGTTTGGTCGAAAAGGTATAATGAAATGAAAGTTAATTGAAATAGACATGGTATATGACACATATGAACTTCCTGAATATTCTGGACACAAAGGACATACCATTAGGGGCTATATAGTTTTGGGAGCTAGACTTAGATGTCTTACTGACGGATAGTCTCTGTACTTGAGCCGATACTACAAATCAATATGGTAAGTTCGTATTGTTAATTTCCAATTTAAATTGTATATTATTGTATTGTAAACAATTACTGTGAGTTGGAATGATGATCAGAAGTGTGGAAGACAGGAACAAAGGAAAAGAAGAAATAATGGGCTTGAACCGTAAATCCAAAAAGGTCCGATGACTATGTGTCATCGTGAGTATATGAATCCTTTACAGATTATGAGGTCCGAGGACTGTGTCATCGTAAGCATATGAATCATTTACGGATTATGAGGTCCGATGACTACGTGTCATCGTGAGTATGTGAATCCTTTACGGATTATGAGTTCCGATGACTATGTGTCATCGTGAGCATATGAATCCTTTTATGGATTTAAGGTCCGATGACTTTGTGTCATTGTGAGTATTAAATGGGAAATGAGAAATGAATCCAAAATTTTGGATTATAGGCCCAAGGATGGCTGTGATTTATGCTTTAAATGCTTATTCTCGATAGCTCGTGTTAGCAACATCGGGTACTAGTAACAGAAAAGATATAGACAGGAAAGTTGAAATACTGAATATGGCTTGAGGAAATAACAGTTCATCCTAGCTCGATTGAGTCATAACTTCTTAAAGCATATGTTTGGTAACTCTTTAAACTCTTCGAACTTACTAAGCTTTGTAGCTTACCAAAAATTTTACTGTTGTTTTGTAGATTACTTTTCTGTTTGAAGATCAGATCATCTACACAAAGTCATACTATCGCGGAGCCTATTTGGTAGTCTTTCATCACTTGGTTTTATGGCATGTACTAGGATGATGTTAACTTTTGTTTTTTTGTTTACTTGTTCAAGATTTTGATGATCTTGTTATACTTTAATGAAATATTGAATGTAGTATGTGCATGTTCAAGATAGAATATAGTCTTAGAAGTACAATGAAATGACATGGGAAAACTATGAATTATGTAATGGTCTAATGCATTTTGATGTCATGAAGGTTATGTGTTGACAAACTTATGTTTTGATATGATTATAGAGATTCTGCTTACTTGTTTCGGTAGAACTCATGCATGTATCAGTAGAAGTACTGGGTAGGAAATAGGTTGTTCATTGGCTTAAGTTCTATCAGTAGTTGCATCATAGGTATCGGTATTTCTACTTACAGAAGTATCGGTAGTTCGTATACTTGTACTGGTAGAAGTTGTAGGGTAAGATTTCTTATTTCTCTAGAGTTTTTAGTATCAATAGAAGCATGACATGTTTCGGTAGAAGTCACACTTGTATCGGTAATATTATCTCAAGTATTGGTAGAAGTCTACACTGTTCTTGTACTGTTTACTGACTTGACAACTACTGTTACTTGTCCAACAAGTACCGGTAGAAGTCTTCAAAAAAAAATCATGTAATGAACTTTTACCCTTGTTGAGTTGTGATTATAATCGATTGATTATTTATGATGTGTTGGGTAGACATCTCTTTATTACAATATGATTAAATGAGATGAAAATAAAAGATGAACTGTGATAGATTAATAGTAAGATATCAGGACCCTTACTGGCGACGGTTTTAGGTTTTTGGGTGTTACACTAAATCTACATCGAACGAGAGCACGTCAAGTTGTTGGCACTGTTGCCGTGGAGGCAGCACTTTAATAATTTTTATTATTTTCTTGTAGTAAATAATTAGGAAAATTTTAGGTTATTGATACGACCTAACCATACTAACAGTTTTTATTTTTCAGATCTAACACTTCCCTTTAATTCCCATCATATTTAAAACTATGGATGCCTACAATTATTTTTGTGTAGATATCATGTATGATGATGATTATGATAATGATATCTACGAAGGCGGGTACTATGAAGATTGGGAGATCCAGAAAAATTAGAGATAATTGATGTTGGAGTTAAGTTAACTTTGTGGTGCAACCCCGATCCCCGATCAACATGATGATCTATCTTTTAGAAATGCATATCTCGAATCTGAATAAATAGCACGATAACAAGAATGAGGACTAGACAAGGAAATAGAAAGAGAATTTTTGAGGAATCAGATGAGCGGACAGCCGAGCAAATCGAGATTTCACCTTTGGAAGGGGAAATGGACAAACATGTAAAAATCAAAATTGAACCCCAATCCAATGATGAATCAATCCCCACAGAGGAAGATAACGACTCCTTTAACTCAGATTTAGACCTTTAACTAATTACAGTCACAACCTCATCAATAGAAGAAATATTAGTTGAAGATGTCATCGGTCAAAGATTCTAATTCCAATGGAAAATAGCTACTATGTACAATATTTTCTTGGTACAGCAAATGTCTAGAGAATTTACTAACGTAATTTTTTTTCAATTTTTGCAGAAAATAGAAAATATTTACAAGTTAGAGCCCTAGTCTTTGACTAGCACAATAATCACATTCATGGAGCAAGAAAGTGTGCGTTTGTGGGAGAGGCAATTACTGTACTGGTACCACAATCCAAAGGATATAGAACGCGGTAATGGAAATTGCAAAAGGAAACAAATAGCTGTCGCGACACCAAAACATGGGTTTTGCAATAAATTCACCATTTTTACTGAATGAGGTAATCGAGCAGCTATTACTCCACCACACGAAGGCATATGATTTTTGCAAATGGATCAACGATAAAGACAATCATGCGAAAGGGTGGTGGTATAAATTCACAGACGTCGTGAATAAATATGTTCAATGAAAAGAGCTAGTGATGATCTATGCAAGAAGAAAAGGAAAATTTCAAGAAAGAGATAACTGTCAAAGAGTAGCCTGGCATGACGGTTGCTAGACGAACAGTAATAAAACAGAGCATTCTTGGGTGCCGAACTGCACACTAACACTCTTGTCAGACAATTCTGACAAGTACTAACACTCAATTTTAATTTATAGTCACTAACGTACTAACTTAGTAAATTTTTTTTTCGTTTCAAGGTATTCTTCTCGAAACTGATAGGGTTATCGTGACACAGCCTCTTAACTTCGCTACGAAGCAACCAGGCTACTCCAAATATGCCCAGACATGCTATGACGCGACATACGCCTTGTACGTCACAACCAAGGGTTAGATTGCTGAAAAACCAAAACTGGTGGGTTTGTTGTGACACAGATGAGACTAAGATGCGAATTAGGGGCAAGACTACTGGAAGTTCATGATTGATGTGTTTCTCGCGACACAGGAGAGCTACGTCGCGAAAAACAGGGCACTGGATGGTTGGTTGTTACATACTTAGGCTACGTCCCGACATCAACTGTAATTTTTTTGCACAACCCGACTTTTTAAAACCTTATTTACCTAATTTGTTTACACTTAAACCCTAATTTCACACCCCCTATATATACTAACTTAAACTTAACTCATCCTTTTCACTTAGACACTCCCAAATCATCCGTAAACCTTAAAATCTCTCATTCCTCCCTTCTCATTCAAACTCAAAACATCAAAAACAATACTCCATTCCTAGAAGCAAGGATGATGCGAGCTCGTCCTCGAGGGTTGATTACGAGTCACGTGAGTTCCTGATCGAAATTAAGAAGTAACATTCGTAAATGAATTTGGTGAAGGATGGAAATGAGAATGATAGGCTTTAGAGAGAATGAATGGATGGATGTGCAAGGATATAGATGGATAGGCCTAGATTCAGTTTTAAGGACTCAAGAACGAACCAATATTATAGAGGAGTATTGACTCAATCCTTATATTAGTTCTTGGAATGAAAACAAGAAGAACCAAGACCCTCTATCTAGCAAGATAAGAACCAATCGATATAACGATGAACGCCATACTTCAATGAAGTGATAAGTTCGAAAGAATCAGATTGACACCACAAGGGTTACTTGATAAGTCAATTTGAGAAAAAAATAAGAATAAAGAGTTTGCAAACTCTCAATAAGATTAAAGTTCATCAAAAGTTGTTAGAAATTGTTTCAAGCCTCGTATTTATAGGCTTACAAATAACCAGCTGAAAAGTCATGCATTAACAATAAGAATTTAATAGATTTATCACTCATAAATTCGTCCAATATTCCCTAAGTAATTCAAGTAATTATGGTGGCTACTTTAGTGAGGATGTTGGCTAAATTTAGTGCTTGGTTGACTAGGAAGAAGTGCTCTTAAATTCTGCTGAAATTCCCCAAGCACTTAGAATTAATGTGGGTGGTGCATTAATGATTTTTGAGTAACCCGAACAGCCACTTTTCATGTTTCCATGATCAGCCTTTGAGCATTTAAACACCTTAAGACGTTTGATGACACCAAACAACCATGCATGAAAAGAGCATTGAATTCCTTTGCTTTCCACGAAATGCCTTTTGGGTGAGGTGTTTTTAGCACTTAAATGTTGGTAGGTAAAATAAAAGCTTGTGTTGGTCAGCCATTGATATCCCTAAGACATATTAAACATGCTTGTTAGGACATATTAAATGGGCAACAATATTTGACTAAAACTAACAACTAACTTAGGACATATTTAAAGACTTAACAAAATAATACAAAACATAATTAAAACTTAAACTAAGATAACTAAATTTTTTAAAATCCATTTCCAGCAATTAAATTGACTAAGTATATTAAGGTTTTATGTGCAGCACATTGCATGGTATACATGTGTTGCAAGAAGTGCACGAGTTATATGAAATGCATGGAATGCATGATGTGTTTTCCCAAACTCGTTTAATTAAACCCGTGACAGCTTCTTTGAACTTCTTGGCTTGTCAACCATTGATATCCCTAAGACATATTAAACATGCTTGTTAGGACATATTAAATGGGCAACAATATTTGACTAAAACTAACAACTAACTTAGGAAATATTTAAAGACTTAACAAAATAATACAAAAAATAATTAAAACTTAAACTAAGATAACTAAATTTTTTAAATTCCATTTCTAGCAATTAAATTGACTAAGTAAATTAAGGTTTTATGTGCAGCACATTGCATGGTATATATGTGTTGCAAGAAGTGCACGAGTTATATGAAATGCATGGAATGCATGATGTGTTTTCCCAAACTCGTTTAATTAAACCCGTGACAGCTTCTTTGAACTTATTGGCTTGTGCTCGCGTGATTGGTCCTGTAGGTAGCTCAATTGGATAGTGCAAGGCTTACCCTTCGTCCATGCTCGCACGCGAGTGTTCGTAACATCAGTGTTTGCAATGTGAGTGCTCATATCATCAATGCTTGCAGCTTCTGTGTTCACAGCATGAGTGCTTGCAACATTAGTTCTTACAACATCCATGCCCGCAATGTCAATGCTTGCATCATGTACACTCGTACTATTCATGATTGCATTAGAGTTTCACTGTTTGCTAGTTCGAAGGGCATTGGTTGGGTTCGTACTCGCATCATCCGCTCCCTCTTCAAAGCGATTTGTCCTCAAATCAGGCCATTTGCTCACAAAGAAGCTTTGTTGTTCGCGGTCTCTTATGTTGCACTTTTCAGCTATCAAGTGAATGACAACTCGCTTAAGAACTTGAAAAACATCTTGACAAACAAAGATAGAATAATTTCGATCCTTCAATTCATCACATTTCATACTTTGTAAGAACAATTTAACTCCTGGATCCAAAACAAAGTGTTTCCTTACCATTTTATCACAATGTACAAACTTCGCTTTTGATATCAATTGTGACACATAGATCGATCAGATGCATTTCATGAATTTAAGTGATGTAAAAATCCAGTGCTCGATTCCCTTTAAGGATATAAAACAACAATATTCGGGATTGAAAACATGATTTGGATCGCTTATTTTGGAATAAATCAAATGTCTTTCTTTCAAGCAAAAATCATACATGCTAACAAAGAAGAATTAAGCGAATTCATGTTCAGAAAAACAAGACTCTTAAACTTCTTTCGAAAGAATGAGTAAATCAACAAATGTTTCCAATTACGCAACATGAATTTCACGTAGCTATCAACCTTAAACAATCCAAGTTTATTAGCATGTGAAAACTCATTGTTAAAAATAAAAAAACCAAAGAAAAGGAACATAGTAATTGTGACACCTTATACCCGACCCAGTTGTTGGATTCGAATATAAAATGTCACATTTCGTTGCCGAAGCAACTTACTTTTCTATTTTTTTTCTTAAAAAAATGAACATGTAATGGTAAAATTATTTTATAAAAATTTTGGCAGCATTTTTGCCTATTTACATAAAATCCCCTATAAAATTTACATTTCACAATATAGTCACATTCAAATAATCTCTCAAATCAATTCCTAACACTTCAATTTCTCAAAACATTTCAATAAGCTTAATATCTACGTTTAACCATTTCATCAAAACATTAATTATAAAGTACTAGCGAAAGAGACATAATAAATATATTTAAATTTAATTTATAACACAATAATATATATATAAGCCTAGGTACATACCATAAATATTAACTAAGAAGTAAACTTTTCACCAACTTTGTTTGAGCTAAATTTTGGTTCTTCGGATGTTGTTGGAACGATCTACCGAATCTAACTACCTGCGCAAGAAAAAATAGACAAAACGTAAGCTAAGCAATTTTTATACTCAGTGGTGCTAATATCATATAAATCATTACATAAGTATTAAATATAGATCAATTGATAAAAATAAATAAATAAATACGTAAAAATAAGCTTTTTAATCAAATTTAAGATCACATAATCAATTTAATTCACACAATAAGGAAAATTCAAATATATTCAACATTTGTTTTTGCTTTTCTTTCAATCTAAACCTCGTACTAAAATTTAGACTCATAACCAGATACACGAATCCGCCACCCCGAGTTGTTCGGCAACGATGGCTATCAAAGTAGTCCATGACCCTCAGAGAATTGGGACTTCCCATGACCCTCTGGGAATTGAGGCTAACAATAATAAAAATCGATCAATTTGGCCTTTTCTCCCTTGACCCTCTAGGAATTGGGGAAATCTAAATTCTCTGATATAAAGACTCTATGGCATGCTAACTATATCTGATCTAGTCTAACTTAGTGTACCAAGGTAAAAAAATTAAGTTTCATAATCCATTTCAACTCAATTCCATTTTCATATCATTCTCATTTTTAGTTTCATTTCATGATCAAATCATATATTTTGCCTAATGTAAAATTAGGCTTCCAATTCAAAAATATATTAAATATTTTCTTCCTCAAGCATACAAAATCATAATACTCAATCTCAAAACATAATCATGAATTTGCTAATTCAATCATTTGAAAAAAAAAGCATATTTCATCTCAATACTTAATTTTATAAATATTAACTAAATTATTCAAACTCATTCAAATCTCGTAAAAGTAATGTAAAAATAAAATTAATATAATTGATCATAATAATCTAAATATCTAAAGCTTTATGTAATGAAAATAAGATATTAGCACAAACTGAAATTTTTAATTGCTTAACTTCTTCTCTTCATCTTTCTCCTTCAAGATGCTCGCTTTACTTTTAGCTACAATATCAGTAATTCAATACGAAATAATGTCATTTACCCATTTTAATACTAAAACTAATAAAAACAAACATAAATACGCACGATTAATCAAGTTAATATACTAAGCTTCCAAATCCGAAATTCTCATATCTTTCAACTCTATTATTTGTTTTCAATCCCGTCTTCATCGGAGTACTCACTAGTTCACAAGCTATCATTAGAACCAATATTACTCAAAATAGTCAATTTTCTCTACTACCCCTTCCCTTTACCATAACAAATAAATCAAATAAACTTCCCATCCAATTTCATTTCTTTTTCCCACTTCTAACAAGCCAAATAATATATCTATTTCAGTTAAATTTCCTAAGCTTTCCATCAATGTTCTTTAATGACAACTTTCAAAATACTTGATGAAATAAAAAATTATTGGTATATATATGTAGAACAAACTTCAAATATTCAAAATCTATGAAAATTTTGAAGAAAAACCATACCTTATGCTTGAATTTTGAAGGAAAATGGTGAAAGAAAATTTTCTTTCCCCCTTTCGTGAGAGAAACAAAGAGCAAAGCAAAAGAAGTTTTGAAACAGAACAAAAGAAAGATGAGAACAAAATGTTCTCTTTCTTTCTTTTCTTTATATTTTATAATATAAATAATAAAATATTATTATTTATTATAATATTATTATTAATTAATATATCAGTTGAAAACATAAAAAAATCATTAATTTTTTTAAGTAATGGTAAAATTGTCGTTGGATCCCTTCCATCAAAATAAAAATAGAATATTTGCACTTTAGCTCCTATACTTTTCCAGCTTATTCAATTTAGTCCCTAAACTCGATAATGAATTTTTTAACTAACCACATGCTCCTAATAATATTTCTCTATTTTTCCATGTCTGATAGTTTCCTCTAAAAACGATAATAACTTCTTATACTAATATTTATTTATAAATCCTTTATTCAAGGACTTCTACCATTAATATATATTTTTAAAGTGGGGATGTTACAGTAATGAATACCTTTTAGTTCAAAATCAATGGTAAACTTGTCATCAAGAATCAGAGAATGCCATTTCGATTTAATTTCAAAAAGCATCTTACCTTGCTTACCTTTATGAACTTGATGGATAATCACTTCAGATTTAAACACTCGATTTTGATCCACCACATCTTCATGAAGCAAGTGTGTTTCTTTCAATCTCAAGTCACACATACCAAACAAAAAAAAATTAATCACATGAAAATCCAAACAATCAGAACCCTCAAACCTTCTTTGAATATACATGTTGATCAATGCGATTTAACCACAAGGATTTAAATAACTCACATAACAATTAGAATCAAACAAGCTAAGCATTTTATGTGGAAATTCTTCATCAACTTGGTCAACCGAATTGTGTAGGCATTTAGTTAAACCAAAATCGCCAATGGATGTTTCAATTTGCGAGCTAAGGTCACGAACACTAGCACAAGGCATGTAATGAGGAAAATGTTCTAAGACAAATGCTTCAACAATATTTAAACAATAATGACAAGACGAAATATTATTAAGAGGTCGTTTGAGAGCAAAATCATCGGAAAACTTACCAACAACATTTGAAGAACACCGACTTGATTGAATCTCAAAAAGATCTTTACCTTTGATTGCACTATGAACGTCACAACAATAATGTGCAAGCGTACACTGTCGATGTAAGTATAGTAGACAGATGTGAGTCTGTTGGATATCGACCTCACAAGGATGACTGTCTTCTATCCATTAATAACTGTCTTCTGTCTATTAATGTCAGTGCAATACAAATGTCATAATTTGTGATAATAGTTGTCGGAGGAATAACTTGAAAATGAAAATGAATTGTGAGTTTGAATTGTCGAAGCAATAATATAAAATTTAAGAAATAATGCAATAATAATAAAATGGGGTCCCTGACGTAAATAGTCGACAGAAAACTAAGTGTGGCTCACAAGGTTTAAAATATCAGATAATTATCGCTACAATAAAGCACAATGAATGTCTTACCAAACTTGACTTCTCTATTCAATCTAATACTTAAACATACGCACTAACCACACCTTCCAGTATTGGCAATGCAATATATTCAAGAACAAGTGGATCAAATTCCTTCAATCCCCAAGCAACTTCCATTATCTTACTTGTTAATTTAATTTGTCATTGCACCTTCCAGTGATAGTGACTTCAATCACACTTCCATGGTCAAAACAATCAAACCCAAAGATTTAACAGTAAAAGCAAAATTAAATAAGATATCATTTAGTCTAAAATCAAGAGTACTTCCATAAAAACTTGAAATGAACATGAATCACCAACATTTAAGAAAGAGAAATAAAAGAACAAATGAAGAATATTATTCCTAGGCTACTCGACTTGCTCCCTTACTCTCCTCTTGTGTCACACTTAGGAGCTCCTCGTCAAGAGCAGATCTGCTCCTCTTCTGCATCAGGTCACCCTTGAGAGAGTTAAGCTGCCATGGATGCAAGCTTCGAAAAAAATGGATTCAAGAAGGAAATAAATCCGAAATAAGACTCCTCCTTTTTCTCTTCCTTAGTGAGCATTTATATTCAGTTGATTTGTACTGTTGTTCTTTCGTCAGAAATGAGCTGTATATGGTTGTACCAGTTGATTATACTAGATTGGACAGCTCACAAATTTCTGTTATTATCCGAACAACTATCAAATGTGACGACAATTCTGGGTGCAATTTTGGACCTGCTTATGCAGCGACAATTCTGAACCAGTTCCTGTAGCGTCAATTCTGGGCGTAATGCTAAACAGACTAATGCAGCGACATTGGTAGTAAAATATGCCAAAATTAGGAGCAACTAAGCTAAGGTCTATTGAGTTAGAAAATGCAATAAACTAAACTAAAAAAATGCTAAAATATGTGCTAAGTATGACTGAATGGGAACAACTTAAATAATAAGTAAGGAGAAATCAATGGTTCTTTCCAGTACTATCACACCCCCAAACTTGAGTTTTTACTTGCCCTCAAGTAAAACAGAAATTGGCAAGGTTATAGCAAAAAAAATTATAAAGGCAATGATCATTCTAGCAACTTGAATCATCTAAAATCCCAATGCATGAATTACATTCAAATGACAGAATATTGCGCCGACAATTCATAAGAATGAATAATTAAAATTGCAACTTCATCAATGCGGCATCATGCTTTAAATCCTAAATTCTTTCTACCAAAACAACATTTATTGTACAATAATATGCATATATATTTTTTTCTTTTCCCTTTTTCTCTTTTCTTTTTTTTATTATATGTGATCGAGGGTTGTCGTTGCATTACTATAGTCTTGTTCCTGAGAAGTAACGATGGGGTGCAACAGACCCCCAGGAAGAATGTAATTGTGTCGACACACACTTTTGAAGTAACAGCCTTTGGCTAGATTACTTTTTTTAACACTTGCATTGGAGTGTTCCCCCTTGAACAGTTCACAATACACCCACATTGGAGTGTCTTTTATTTATAACTATTTTAATTTATATACAACCAGCTATAAATGGTATATTCTTTCAAGATTCAAGGAATGATACTATTCATCCAATACTAATGCAATCTAAATCATTCATCAAAAAATTGAAGATACAACATTCAATCAAATTTATCTAACTCATTCATTGACAGTTCACATGATTCAAGAATTAAGCATGAAATGAAAAAGTTCAATCACATTTGCAATGACCTTGCATGCTTCATTAAACTCAAAAAGAATTTTTTTTGAAATGTAGGTACAATTGCATTTCCAGCCCCATATACATTCCCCCCAAACTTAAAATCTGCATTGTCCTCAATGCACTGACTCTAAATTACAATGACAAATGGAAATGCAATGATAACGCAAATGCAGTGACAATTAAAATGTAATGACAATGGGAATGTGATGACAATGCATACTAACAAACTAAGAATTATAGATACATGCTATGCATGGAAACTATAGCTAAAAACTTGAATAAAACTAACTCAATTTTTCGCAGCCGTCGATATGGATGCATGGTACTTTTTTCTTTCTTCTTTTCTTTTCTTCCTTTTTGTGCTTCTTATCCTTGGAGCACTTGCTTTTTCTTTCTTTTGGCTTTGCCCAATTCTCGGATTGCTCCTCAACATGAGTTGCATCGACAAGGAGATCCAAATGCATCAACAAGATAGTCAACTTTATTTTGCAAGAAATACGAAATGAAATAAACTTAAACAAAAACAAAAGAAAATAAAATTACAAGATAAAAATTTTAAGAAAGGTTAGAAAAATGTGACCAAATTAATGGTCTCTTCGTGTTTATGATTGATCGGCCTGTAAACGTCATAGCATTTAAGTGTAAGTGGACACTTGTCGATGCAAGTATAGTTGATAGATTCGCTCTATCAGATATCGATCCCAGGAGGATAGAGTTCTTGATATTTAATTGTCAAAGCAACTAAGGTTAAGATTAGAAGAATTGTTACTAAGAATGTCAGCGCAACTGAGTTAGATCTACACAGCTAAAAGAGTTAATTTGTCAATGCAAATATGAAATAAATTGTCAGAGAAAATTAAGATAAGATGAATAGTTTTTGGGATGTTTGTAAAGGTAAATTCAGAACTTAAAATAAATGGATCAAGTGTAAAGAAGTGGAGAGGATCACTGATTTCACAAGTTGCAATGCTAAATGTGGCTGCAAGGTAACAAATAGATGAATTGTCACCGTAATTATATTTCAATGAAATTTTACTGCTATCACTTTTTCTGTTTAACAAAGACCCAAATGCTAGTAATTACCAAACCTTCTAGTGTTGGTAATTCCTTGCACTTAAGAACAAGTGGCCAGAATTCCTTCTTAGCCTCAAGCAACTTCCGTTGTCTTGCTTGTTGATTTAACTTGTCACCGTACCTTCCACTGACTGTGACTTCAATCGCACTTCCATGGTCAAAACAATTAAATCCAAAGATAAACAGATAAGGAGAATAGAGTAAAAATCAAATTAGATCTAACTTCAAATGGTACTTTCATTCTCAATTGATAATCAACAGTATTCATCAACAATTAAGAGGTATCAAAGAAAAAGTAAAAGCATCCTATTCCTAGTTTACTAGAACTATTCCGTGATAGCTCCTCTTATGTCGTAGATAAACACTTCTTATTAGAAGTCTTGCTCCTTTGCTCATTAGATCACGTTCCTCCAAAACTCAAGCTTCCATAGCAGCTTGTTTAGAGATTTGAGAAATTTTTTAGAATTTAATTCTTCACCACTTGATGATTATCTTCTTCCTTTCCCTCCTATTTATAAGCTTTGGGAATTTTAGATCTCCTTCCTTCTCAAAGCTAACCATTTTGGCAGTTGTACAAGTTGGTTAATTCCAGTTGTACACTCACACAGATCTGGTGTGTTCCTCAACCATTTTGGCAATCTATGATTTTTACTTGCGGTAACATCTTAGCTTTCCCCTGCACTAGTGCTTCCAGGTATGTTTGTTGCATGAAATAACTTGTACAAGGTTAAGGTATATTTGTGGTGACATCTGTGGCCGTAATTCCATGTTAAATTTGTGGTTGCATCTTTGCACACTTTCCAGCACTGGTCTTCAGAGGTGAATCTTTACGCTAATAGTTTCAGATGCAAAACTTATGCTGCATACGATGACATTAGTAGTATAAAAGAGGCTAAAATGAAAAGAATTAAAGGCATTCAACACTAAGTTAGAAATGCAAATATTAACTATGAAATGTTTAACATGCATACTAAATATGATACAAAAGGAACAATTAATACACAAGTTTTAGGGAGAAAATAGGTGTCATTTCTAATGCTATTAGTGATCATCATGACCAAAATAATGCTTCAACCGTTGTCCATTCACTTCAAATTGGTGCCTATCATGTATATCTTTAATTGTGACTACACCATGAGGAAATGCTTCGATAACTTCAAATGGTCCAGACCAACGTGAGTGCAATTTACATGGGTGCAATTTTAGTCGAGAATTGAATAATAACACTTGTTGACCTGTAGTAAATTATCGTTGCAATATAATTTTATCGTGCCGACGCTTGGTTTTTCCTTGTAAATTACCGCATTTTCATAGGTATTTCGCCTAATTTCCTCAAGTTCATTGATGTCTAACAACCTCTTCTTCCCAGCAGCCTCATAATCCATGTTAACTTGGTTAATCACCCACATTAGTTTATGCTCCAATTCAACAGGCAAGTGACATGCTTTTCCAAAGACAAGCTTATACGGCAACATCCCAAGTAGGGTTTTGTACGCTGTCCTTAATGCCCATAACGAATCATCAAGTCTAGAAGACCAATCTTTTCTTGATGGATTCACCACCTTCTTGAGAATATTCTTGATTTTTCGATTGGATACTTCAGCGTGTCCATTGGTTTGAGAATGGTAAGTGGTCACCATTTTATGATTAACTTCTTATCGCCTCAGTGTGATTGCTACCTAGTTACAGTGGAAGTGAGTGCCTTCGTCGCTGATCAATGCTTTAGGCATGCCAAAACGAGTGAGTATATGCTTGTTAAAGAAACTTCAGCATTGTCCTCGCATCATCCTTTGGAACAGCAACGACTTCCACCCACTTCGATACGTAGTCAATAGCAACTAGAATATAGACATTCCTAAATGAACTTGAAAATGGTCCCATGAAGTCTATACCCTAAATGTCAAAGAGTTCAACTTCCATAATTGGCTATTATAACATCTCATTGCTTCGAGATATCGAACTAGTGTGCTGACATTGATCACATTGATGCACAAAATTGTGGGTGTCTTTAAATAATGAAGGCCAATAGAATCTTGATTAAATAACCTTTGCAATAGTTCTCATGCCACCAAAATGCCCTCCATAGGGAGCATCTGACAATGCTTTAGGATTGAAAGCATCTCTTCCTCTAGAACACAACATCTAATGATATTGTCATTGCATACTTTGAATAAGTATGGCTCGTTCCAATAATATTTCTCTATATCTCAAAGAAATTTCTATATTGTGACTTGTGACACCTAAAGGCAGTTTCCCACATATCAGGTAATTGACTTTATCTGCATACCATGAGGTTGCATTGACAGCGAACAGCTTCTTATCAGGAAATTCATCAACAAATTGGAGTGTATTTTTCGTCTTCACTACTAACTTCCAAACGAGACAGACTTAGTTTTTTGATCCCTTTCGATCCTTGATCTTTATATCAAATTCTAGCAATAACAGGATCCAACATATCAACTGTGGTTTAGCGTCCTTCTTTGCAAAAAGGTATCTTAACGTTAAATGGTCAGTAAATACAATAACCTTTGGGTCGACAAGATATGAGCGAAATTTGTTGAAAGCAAAGACTACAACCAACAACTCTTTCTCTATGGATGTGTAATTCATTTGTGCCTCTGTAATAGTTTTGCTAGTGTAATATATAGCATGAAATACTTTTTCCTTATGTTGCCCTAGGATTGCACCCACAACGAAGTCACTTGCATTACACATAACTTCAAACAGTTGTGACCAATCTGGTACAACGACAATGGGTGCCTTCATGAGTTGCTTCTTTATTTGCTGAAATGCATCCACACATGCATCATCAAACAGGAACTTTTTATTTTGCTCAAGCAATGAGCAAAGGGATTTCGTAATTTTGAAGAAATGTATAAATCTATGATTAAATCCTGCATGTCCGAGAAAACTCCGGATGCCCTTCACATTAGTTGAGGGGTAACTTTTCAATAATTTCTACCTTTGCCCTATGCACTTCAATGCCTTGACTGGAAATGCGATGACCTAAGATAATGCCTTCAATTGCCATGAAGTGGCATTTCTCCCAATTCAACACAAGATTTCTATCTTCAAATCGCTTTAAGACTTTAGCTAAATTGTCAGCGCATTGATCAAAATTATTACCATAAACTGAAAAATCGTCCATAAATACCTCTAATGAGTCCTTGACCATGTATGAAAATATTGCCACCATGCACCTTTGAAATGTGGTCGGTGTGTTGCAAAGACCAAACGACATTCGATAAAAAACAAAAGTGCTTAAAGGGTAAGTGAACGTTGTTTTTGCTTGATCTTTCGATGCGAAAGCGATCTAATTGTAACCAGAATAACTATCAAGGAAGCAATAGTAGGCTTTCTTAGCAAGCCTATCCAGCATCTGATCGATGAAAGGAAGTGAAAAGTGGTCCCTCTTTGTGGCTGCATTCAACTTACGGTAATCCATGCATACGTGCCAACTTGTAGGAATGTGAGTGGGGATTAGCTCATCCTTGTCATTACTCACCACAATAATACCACTTTTCTTAGGGACACATTGAACTGAACTTACCCAATTGCTATTAGATATTAGATAAATAATGTCCACGCCAAGCCACTTGATAATCTCCGTTTTAACCACCTTCATTTTCTCATTCAATCTCCTTTGTTGTTCAATTGATTGCCTTCCTTCATCTTCCAATCATATTTTGTACATGCAAAAAGAGGGACTAATGCCTCTAATATCAAAAATACTCCAGGAAATCGCACGTTTATGCTGCTTCAATATATGGATCAACTTTTCTTTCTAAGTTACATCGAGAATTTCAAAGACAATAACTAGCAATGTATTATTGTTCCCAAGAAAGACATACTTCAGATGAGCAGCAATGGCTTAAACTCTAAGGTAGGAGCCTCTTCAATAAATAGCTCAAAGACTGGAGTCGTTCTATTGGTCAAATCTAAAAATTCCATTTGCCATCCTTGCCTAAGTTCAATGTTATGCACTTTAACCTTGCTATCACAATCAGTTAAAAATTCTTCATCCGATGTCACCGTAAATTCTTCTTAAAATATTATGCTTTGCTCATTGAATTCCTCCTCAATTAATGCGTCCCAGCACATCAACAGTGTGACATTCTTCACTATCCTTGTAGGGAATAGCTTCAAAAACATTGAAAGTGACATGTTCATCATTATGTCACATGATTAACTCACCTTTGTACACGTCGATGAGAGTGTGTCCTGTAGCGAGGAATGGGCGTCCCGAGATTATGGATACCTTTTTATCTTCTTTGAGGTCGAGTATAATGAAATCTACTGAAAACACAAACTTATCCACGCGAACTAGGATGTCCTTGATTTGTCCTTCAGGTTACGCCAACGATCCATCCGCCAGCTATAATGTCACCGCAATGAGCTTCATATAACAAATCCCAATTTTATAAAAGTAGACAGTGGCATAAGGTTGATCTCACACCTAAATCATATAAAGCTTTACCCAATTAGTGGTTTCCAATCGAACATGGGATCATAAAGCTTCTTGAGTCTTTCATCTTGGGCGAAAACTTATTTGTCAGGACTGCACTACATCCTTCTATGTGTGCAATTGTCTCAATATCATTCAGCTTCTTCTTTTTGGATAATAGCTCCTTCATAAATTTCTCATAACTAGGAATCTTTACAAGAGCGTCCACGAGAGGGATATTGACATGAAGTTGCTTTAATGTAGTTAAAAAGTGCTGATATTATCTATCATGCTCCTTTTCTTTAAATCTTTGCGGGAAAGGCTCAGGTTGCATCGACATCAGCAGTTGCATAAAAAATTTCATTGGTCTGACAATAGGCATTATGGTGACAATTTGTGGAGCCTCTTTCTCTAGTTCATCTACAACTCTCTCACCCTGGTTCACTTCACTAGTATCTATAGGTGCTGTAGTAGAGCTGGTAGCTGGCTCAGCAGTTTGTCTCCCACTCCGAAGAGTGATTGCCTTGCAATGCTTCTTCCCTTTTGAATTTGGGTTTTTTTGTCGCTGGGTAATGTACCTAGTGGTCATGTGTTCAAATTCAAAGCGATTTACCCCAATTGTGCTTCCAACTCTCGGATGGAGGATGAATTTCCTTGCACAATGGCTTCCATTCGAGTTATATGCTCACGTATTAAGGTTTCGAGGGCTACTAAAGGATCAGATTGTGGTTGTGTACTGCTGCTATTGTTGTCCTTGAACATTCAATTTTTGCATCGAAGGTTGTTGTGGTTGTACACGATTTTGATGTGGCTGCATCTGATCTTGATGTGAATGCATCTGAGTATTATGGTTGTAACTCTGCTGCTGCTGCTTGTAATTGCCCTGTTTATAATTTCCTTGATTGGATGAATTCCCATATTTGAATGTCATGACATTCTGATTTCGACTCCTCGCAGAATTATTATAAGAATTACCATAAGAATTTTCACGGATGTTATTGACATAGAAAGCATTCTCTGTGTACTGTGGACAATCTTCATAACAGTGGTTGTCACAGTAAATTTCACAACAAAATGTAAGGACATCAACTTGTTGAGCAACTTGAATGGGTGTAACATCACTAGTCCCCTTCATGTTCTTTATCATGTTTGCAAGCGAAGAAACTTATGCACTTAGAGAAGATATAACATCTAGTTCAATAACTCTAGGATTTGCTTTCACTTGTGTAGCTCGAGATATCGGATATTAATAGTCATTTTGAGTGATTCTCTCTAGAATTCTAAAGGCTTCATTGTATGCATAGTCCAACAAAGGACTATTAGTAGATGCATCGACAAGATTTCTTGTTTGTGCATTCAGCCTATTGTAAAAAATTTCAATCTGCGTCTCTTGTTGAATTTCATGCATGAGACAATGTCAAAGAAGAGATTTATAACACTCCCATGTAGCATGCAAATTTTCATCATCCAACTGATGATACATAGTAATATCGATTCTAAGACACACATTCATCGTTGGTGGATTAAATCGCAAAACAAATTGAGTTGCAAGTGCATTCCATAAAATGATTGATCCAGCAGGCAATCCAAGGAACTAGGTATGAGCCCATCCTTGCAATGAATAAGAGAATAGTTGCATTTTCAGGGCGTCATCAGGAACGTCATATTGACTGAAAGAAGCACAAATTAGGAAAAAGGATTTAAGGTGCTTTTTCGCATCTTCATGAGGCAGTCCAGCATACTACCCATTGGTGTTTAGCATCTGGAACATGATTGGTTTTAATTCGAAATTTTTAGTTCGAATAGCTGGTCTACCAACACCTGGCTGTAAATCATCCAAAACTAGAACAACAAAACCTCAAATAGTTTGATTTTGCATTTGATCATCTTGCGGCAACGGTTGGTTATTCACGTTTTGTGGCTGTATTGGAGGTATAATAGGATTTTGTGGCGGCAATTGTGGTATGACTGTATTGTTTCTTGGTAAAGTCATACTTTGCTATTCTTGTTGTCTCCTTCGAATGGTACGTTCGATTTCAGGATGTAAACCAACAATAAATTCAGGATTTCTTTGGGTCATAAAACACCTAAAAGAAAAATGTAGAAGTAGTAACAAAAAGAAAAAAATTAGTAATAAATAAAAGTTAGATAAAAAAGAATAAGTGCAACAACAAAAATAAACATCAAACCAAACGCAATCGCCGACAACGACGCCAAAAATTGATCGCTCTATGAACGTCACAGCAATAATGTGCAAGCGTACACTGTCGATGTAACTATAGTAAATAGATGTGAGTCTATCAGATATCGATCCCATGAGGATGGTTGTCTTTTGTCTATTAGTGTCAATGCAATTAAAATGTGATAATTTGTGATAATAGTTGTCGAAACAATAACCTGAAAATGAATTGTCGAAGCAATAATATAAAATTTAAGAAGTAATGCAATAATAATAAAATGGGGTCCTTGACGTAAATAATCGGTAGAAAATTAAGTGTCGCTCAAAAGGTTTAAAATATCAGATAATTGTCGTTGTAATAAAGCACAATGAATGCCTTACCAAACTTGACTTCTCTATTGAATCTAAGACTTAAACATACACACTAACCACACCTTCCAGTATTGGCAATGCAATATATTCAAGAACAAATGGATCAAATTCCTTCAATCCCCAAGCAACTTCCATTGTCTTCCGTGTTAATTTAATTTGTCGCTGTACCTTCCAGTGATAGTGACTACAATCACACTTTTGTGGTCAAAATAATTAAACCCAAAGATTTAATAGTAAAAGCAAGATTAAATAAGATATCATTTAGTCCAAAATCAAGAGTACTTTCATACAAACTTTAAATGACATGAATCACCAGCGTTTAAGAAAGAGAAATAAAAGAACAAATGGAGAATACTATTCCTAGGCTACTCAACTTACTCCCTTACTCTCCTCTTGTGTCGCACTTAGGAGCTCCTCGTCAAGAGCAGATTTGCCTCCTCTTTTGCGTCAAGTCACCCTTGAGAGAGTTAAGCTACCATGGATGTAAGCTTCGTAAAAAATAGATTCAAGAAGGAAATAAATCCGAAAGAGGACTCCCTCTTTTTCTCTTCCTTAGTGAGGATTTATATTCAGTTGATTTGTACAATTGTTCTTTCATCAGAAATGAGTTGTCTATGGTTGTACCAGTTGATTATACTAGATTGGATAGCTCACGCATTTCTGTTCTTATCTGGACAGCTGTAAAATGTAGTGACAATTCTGGGCACAATGTTAAAAAGACTAATGCAGCGACATTAGTAGTAAAATATGCCAAAATTAAGAGCAACTAAGAAAAGGTCCATTGAGTTAGAAAATGCAATAAAGTAAACTAAAAAATGCTAAAATATGTGCAAAGGATGACTAAATGGGAACAACTTAAACAATAAGTAAGAAGAAATCATTTATTCTTTCTAGTACTATCAACCTTATTTTCCTTCCACCACTTGAAGAATGTTTTCACTCTCCAACTTACCTTTTTCGTCCAAGTGTCCGATGATGGAATTTTAGGAACCTGTGACAATGGAACTTCACAAGACAATAATGAGTCATGGTTAGTTAAAACTAAACCACTCCTCACTCTTGCTTGAATAATTTATTGCTCACTTTCTTTTTCAATTTCAAGTTCTTTCTCACTCTCAATCTCTTCACTCACACTTTCATCACTCTCACTTTCTTTTTCCTCAGGCTCTCTTTTTGTTACAACTTCTTTTCTTTCATTTTCTTTTTCATTTACAATTTTTTGTTTCTTCCTCTCCAACTCTTTGAATTTTCTCTCATTTTCTCTTATAAACAATTCTTCTCTTTTTTTTCTCTCAAGTTCTTTTTCTCTCATTACTTTTTTTCTTCTCTCTATTTCTTTTATTTTTCTCTCATTTTCTCTCATTATCAACTCTTGTCTTTCTTTTCTTTTAGCTTCCTTTTCTCTCATTCTTTTGTTACAAGATGAGGTTGACATGAAAGAATCGAAATGAGAAGATCTTTGTTGGGTAAGAGTGGAAGGATTCACATATGACACACGATCAACTCTTCGTGCTTGAACCTCCGTGGATGAGTAATTTGACACACTCGAAGAGATAATTGTGCCTTCTCATTTGTTACCTCAAAAGGTTTCAAACTCGTGGTGCGCTTTACTCCGACTTGAATTCCTCAATGAATAAGAATCACAACGTGGATCTCTTCTTCAATCTCTAGTTAAACGTCCTCGTTGAGAACGCTCCTCAACTTGGCCAATTGTTTCTTGAATTGGCTCCAATTGACATTGTAACAATCTGTCCGTCTCGTGCATGAGAGCTTAGTATGCTAAATCGGGCACACCACCACCACTAGCATTATTTCTTTTACGACTTCGAGACATGATGTTGTCTCATAAGCCACTCGTAAAGGAAATCTCTCCACTCGTGCTTGCACTCGATATTGGCTTTTAGCTTCTCTAATGCTCTTTCACACTCTTACCTTTTACCACTCTTTGTTCACTCAAAGTTCTTAGGTGACTTCCTTAGACTTAACAAAAAACCTCATAATATCGGTTTCGAATGTGATGTAAGGTAGGAATGTTGATTTGGTGATTGGGAAGGCTTCAAACAAAGATAAAAGTGTGACTAAAATTGTTATTGTAACGAAGACTTGTAATCGGGAAATTATACACTTTCAACTAGCTTCCTTTTCTTATTTTTTTTTTATAAATTTCGGAACTCCCCCTTGTATTTTCACACTTGGGATGCAAACATGTTGTAATTTTTTTTTTAATTTCTTTCTCTTTTTATTTTTAATGCTAAAATTAGGAGAGATAAAAACATCAAATACTTACTTAATTTATGCGAGCTCGTCTTCGAAGGATGATTACGAATCGCGTAAGTTCCTGATCGAAATTAAGAAGTATCGTTCTTAAATGAATTTGGTGAAGGATGGTGATGCGAGCTCGTCCTCGTAAGATGATTATGAGTCGCTTGAGTTCCCGATCGAAATAAGAAGTATTATTCATAAATGAATTTGGTGAAGGATGAAAATGAGGATGATAGGCTTTAGAGATAATGGATGGATGAATGTGCAAGGATATAGATGGATAGGCTTGAATTCGGTTTTAAGGACTTAAGAACGAACCAATATTATAGAAGAATATTGACCCAATCCTTATATTATTACTTAGAATGAAAACAAGGACAACTGTGACTCTCTATCTAGCAAGATAGGAACCAATCGGTATAAGGGTAAACGCCACACTTCAAAGAAGTGATAAGTTTGAAAGAAGCAGATTGACGCCACAAGGGTTACTTGAAAAGTCAATTTCAGTCAAATAAGAACAAGGAGTCTGCAAACTCACAATAAGATTAAAATTCATCAAAAGTTGTTACAAGATGTTCCAAGCCTCATATTTATAGGCTTACAAATGACCAACTGAAAAGGCATGAAATAATTAATCAAAATTACACCATAAATTCGTCTAATATTCCCCATCCACTTTAAGTTAATGTGGTGGCTGCTTCAATGGAGTAGTTGGCCAAATTTAGTGCTTGGTTGGCTAAGAAAAAATGTTCCTTAAATTCGGCTGAAGTTCCCATGCACTTGTAATAAATGTGGGTGGTGCATTAATGATTTTTGAGTAACCTGAACAACCACTTTTCATGTTCCCATAATCAGTCTTTGAACATTTAAACACATTAAGACCTTTGGTGAAACCAATCAGCCATGCATGAAGAGACTATTGAATTCCTTTGCTGATCACGAAATGCCCTTTTGGATAGGTGTTTTTAGCACTTTAAATATTTGTAGGTGCATTAAAAGCTTGTGTTGGCCAGCCATTGATATCCCTACATCATATTAAACATGTTGGTTAGGACATATTAAATGGGCAACAATATTTGACTAAAACTAACAACTAACTTAGGACATATTTAAAGACTTATCAAAATAACACAAACATAATTAAGACATAGACTAAAAACAACTAACTTAGGACATATTAAAATTCTTCTATAAGATTGGGTCAAGATTTGGTGATGGATGAAATGAAAATAGTAGGCTTTAGAGAGAATGGATGGATGGATGTGTAAGGATTTAGATGGATAAGCTTGGATTTGGTTTTAAGGACTCAAAATGAACTAATATTATAGAAGAATATTGACTCAATCTTTATAATAGTACTTAGAATGAAAACAAGAAGAATCATAACCCTCTATCTAGCAAGATAGGAACCAATCGGTATAGGGGTGAATGTCATACTTCAATGAAGTGATAAGTTTGAAAGAATTAGATTGACACCACAAGGGTTACTTGACAAGTCAATTTGAGTAAAATAAGAACAAGGAGTTTGCAAACTCACAATAAGATTAAAACTCATCAAAATTTATTACAAAATGTTCCAAGCCTCATATTTATAGCCTTACAAATGACCAACTAAAAAGTCATGAATTAACAATCAGAATTTAATAGATTTTAGGAAGAAGTGCTATTAAATTCTGTTGAAATTCCCTCAAGCACTTGAAATTAATGTGGGCGATGCATTAATGATTTTTGAGTAACCTGAACAGCCACTTTTTATGTTTCCATGATCAGCCTTTGAGTATTTTAACCTTGAGACCTTTGATGACACCAAACAACAATGCATGAAAAGAGCATTGAATTCCTTTGCTTTCCACGAAATGCCTTTTGGGGGAGGTGTTTTCAGCACTTTAAATGTTGGTAGGTGCAATAAAAGCTTGTGTTGGTCAGCCATTGATATCCCTAAGACATATTAAACATGCTGGTTAGGACATATTAAATGGGCAGCAATATTTGACTAAAACTAACAACTAACTTAGGACATATTTAAAGACTTAACAAAATAACACAAAACATAATTAAAACTTAAACTAAGATAACTAAATGTTTAAAAACCCATTTCTAGCAATTAAATTAACTAAGTAATTAAAATTTTATGTGTAGCACATTGCATTGAATGCATGTGTTGCAAGAAGTGCACGAGTTATATGAAATGCATGGAATGCATGATGTGTTTTCCTCAAACTCATTTAATTAAACCCGTGATAGCTTCTTTGAACTTCCTGGCTTGTGCTCGTGTGGTTGGTCCTCTAGGTAGCTCAATTGGATCATGCGAGGCTTACCCTTCATCCATGCTCGCAACGCTAGTGTTCGCAACATCATTGTTTACAATGTAAGTGCTCACAACATCCATGCTCGCAATGCCCATGCTTGCATCATGTACGCTTGATTATTCATGTTCGCACTATTCATGCTCGCATCAAAGGTTTCACTATTTGCTTGTTCGATAGTAATGGCGTTGGTTGGGTTCGTGCTCACATCAAAGGGTGTTCCATCAACGAAGCAAATAGTTAAAAGCATTAACTAATAACCCATTTAATTCAATATTTCCAGAACGTATAGTTTAATTATAATTAGCAAAATGAACCCAATGAGTGGCTCTAGTGGAAAAGAGGATGATGTTCATCTTCGGAGACCCAGGTTCAAGCACCTACGTGTGCATTGTCAAAGGGTTAAGAAAGTATGAACAAATACTACAATGTAATCACACCAGTATATTCAAAAAAATTATAATTAGCAAAATCTCATACTAACGAATTCTCTAAAATCCAATCTAATCCATTTTCAACAATTATATCAATAATATAGAAAGTTTTCCTATTTTCATTTACAAGTCCCTAACTCACCATTTCACCACAAATAACTTATAAAATATGTCTAATTCATTTGTGAGCTTAGTAACTCATCAACTAAATTCATAATTGATAAGTGCCAAAAGTAACATGTTTTAACCTTATTTTTATTACGTTTTTGGATGATTAATCGATTTAAAATAATGAATTTTATGTTTATAATCCTTTAAATTCATGTTTCTATAATTAGGAAAGGATTTGGGAGCGAAAGGAGCAAAAAACAAGCGAAAACCAGATAAAAATATAGATTTTAGGAGCTACATGTGCAGGACACATGGTCATGGACTAAATCAAAGACAAAAAAGAAAATTTGGGGTAAAAAGCATTATTATGGAAGAGAAAGTGCCAAAAATGTGAAAATGTGGAAGACTTAGGAAGAGATTTATTGGATATAAAATTTTATTTAAATTTAAACTCTATTTGTTAGGATTAATATTTAGGATTATTATTATTATATTATTTATATTTAATTTTGATTTATCTTTTAGGCTTTATAATTTAGAGTTTAATTTGGATCCATTTAGGAAATTATTGTTTATATTTAATTCTAATTATCTTTTTAGAATTTAATTTGTATCCAACTAGAGATTTCTATGTATTAAAAATAGGGGATGGAGTGATTTGAATTAGACACTTCCAATTTTCTGTAAAATCCTCCATTCCCCAAATCTTAACCATCAGAGGTTCAAGAAAATAACTGAAGAAACACCATTGGAGCCATCTTTGAAGCAGATTTCCACGAAGATTTAAGAACTCTTTCTAATTTCTTTTGATTTTATTTTGAGTTTTTATTCATATTGCTTTTATACTGTCTTTGAGATGTTTTTATTCGTTAGCATGAACTAATTTCCTAAATACCTAGGGGAGATGAACTTTATGATGAATTGTATCATTTGATTTCTGATTTTACACAATAAGTACTTAGATTTTGTTCTCAATTGTGTGTGCTTAATTCTTGATTTAGTATTTTTGAGATATTAATTGCTTGATGTACTTCAATCAAAGGACAAATAGACCATGTTTAAGAGTAGATCTAGGATAATTGAGTGGAGTTGCATGCAATCCTTGAAATAAGACAGCATAAATCTACTGGATTAAAGTCAAATCTAATAGGGGAATTCATAGATCGAATTAATGCGACAATAAAGGTTTTAATTAGAAAGAAATTTCAATTAATTAACCTAGAGTCAATTGATTTTATGCTTGAATCGAGGTATTAGTATAATTTAGGGATTTCTACGGATCAAAATACTAAGTGAATAAATTGCTTAATTCAAAATAATAATGAAAGATGAAATCTATGCGGATTTTTTCTTGGGTATTGCCTCGCTTCTTGGTATTAAAACATTTGTTGTCTCTTGATTTATTCTTTGACGCACTTTTAGTTTATTAATTTATTTAAATTTAGTTTTAAACAATCGCTTTATTCGATCGGTTAAATAATAGGAAGACAGCTATTACTAGTACTTTTAGTTCTTGTGGGAACGATATTTGTGCTCACCATAATTATACTATTAATTAATAGATGTACTTGCTTTAGTCATATTTTTAGTTAGTTTCGACTGCATCAACAACAACCATAACCATTCTCATAATAGTCCTCCAACCTTTTTACCTTTTTATAAAATAACCCTTAGAGAAGATAGCCTAAGCTAAGATATTTTCAAAAACATAAAAATAAATCAAAATGAAGCTCATTTTACCTACCATGCAAGGATTTCTCTCCCTAGCCGAACCAAGCTTCTTCAATGGCTTCCTCTCTTTATTTTTTTTCTCAAAAATTCGGTAATGCTAGGGAAGAGGTCAACTCTTTTATTTAATTTGTTTAGTCTTCTTTTATTAATTTACTTCTTTATCCCTTCTCAAAAACAAAATAATACCAAAACCGTCCAATATTATTATTTAGGTGAAATTGCTTTATAAATCCTTCAACTCATATTACTTAAATATTTGATTCTTTTATTAAAGACACATACATTAAAATCTCTTTTATAATTTGATCCTTCCTTCTAACTACTAAATAATATTTTAAACTTCTCTAAATCAATTTAAACATTACTCTAATAATTTAGAGAGATATTGTTTAAGAAGTGAATAATGACTCTTTTATTTAAAATTAGAGTCTCGTAACTACCGTTTTCATACACTAATGGAAACAGGTAGTTACATATAGGTTTATATTTCAAATGTGTTTTAAATTACATAATATATAAAAGTAACATAATATAAAGTATTATAAACTTAAAACAAGTTGGGCTAGGCTACGCTCGGACCTTGAATGTTCAAGCTAGAGCCCGACCCATATTTTAACGGGCCTAATTTTTTTGCCCAAGTCCATTTTTCAAGCCTAATATTTTTCCCAAACCCTCTCGAATTTCGGGCGAGTCTTCAGTCTTAGGCGAATAACCCGACTCATGAATAGGTCTACTACTAGTGTACCTAATACTACCCATATTTTAATATGATAATATTTTATAACAATAAAATTTAAATTATTTTCAACATCATATACGCAATTTTCAAGGTTTTTTTTGTGTAGCTCAATAATTTTGATCATATCTAGTCAAACTCAAAGAGTTTTGTATGTATTTTTTAAATATTTTAATTATATTTTTTATTATATATATATTTTTAATACAATATCTAGAATTATTCATTGCTCTTCCTCAACTAGATTATATCTATTTTCAGATGTGGCACTAGTGTAGTAGTTATTGTCAATTTGTTCAGAAGGGATACTACTCTCAGAGTAGTATGCTTTTCACTCTTTTTCTTTCTTGTAGTATTTTAACCCTTGTTTATAATCCGCTCTATAGCTATATATTAAAGCGAGGGACTAAATTTCTAGATCAAATATAGTACAAGGACGAAAACCATAATTTAACATATATTTCTATAACAATATATATATATAAATTCTTAGCATCAAGTTTTTGGCGCCGTTATCGGGGATTAAAATATTAGGAAAACTTTATTTCTATTAATTTAACCATTTTTATTTTTTTTATTTTTATTGTCATATTTTTGTTTTTAATTTAATTTTTACATTTTATTTTTTTATAGGTTCTTTTAGAGGTAGCCCACAAGTTTATCGAGGAGATGTCACTGAATAATTTTCAGTGGCAAGTCATGAGAACAAAACTGGTGAAAGCAACAGGTGTTTTTAATATGGATGTAGTCGCTATGTTGGCAAGTAAATTGGAATTATTGAATAAAAAATTCGATGGTTTAAATTTTTCTACGAAGGTAAACCCGATGATGCAATGTGATGCGAATGGAACGAGGATGCTTAATTCAAAATATTCACCCTTAAAATCTAACATGGAGCATGAGCAAGTTGACTTTTTGGGTAATAATTCTAGACCACAAAATAAATCCTATAGTAATACTTATAATGTAGGATGGAGGAATCATCCAAATCTTTCTTGGGGTGGTCAAGGAAGTCAATGGTCACAACCCCCTTCGACTTTTCAGCAAGAGCAAAAATCGAACCTTGAAGAGATTCTTGCTAAATTTATTTTGATTTCTGAAACTAGATTGGCTTTTCAGCAACCTTATTAGTAAGAGCAAAAATCGAACCTTGAAGAGATGCTTACTAAATTTATTTCGGTTTTTGAAAATAGATTTCAAAACAATGAGATAGCCTTTAAAATCAACAAGCATCAATTCATGGCCTTAAGAATCGGATTGGACTACTTGCTAAATTAATTTCGGAAAGACCACAAGGTAGCCTACCTAGTAACACTGAAACTAACCCAAAAGTGCAAATCGATGCAATCACTGTTCAAAGCACGGAAGGGTTAGTCGAGCCTGAACAGAAGCCGAAGCTAGAAGCTCTTACGAAAAATAATGAGGTTGAGGAAAACAAGAAAGAGCATAAGCCAGTGTTTAGAGAATACAAACATCGAATTCCATATCCAAAAGCATTGAAGAGAGACCACAAAAAAGAAAAATATAGTAAATTTCTTAAGCTCTTTAAAAAATTGCATATTAACTTACCTTTTGTTGTAACTCTTTCGCAGATGCCGAAGTATGTAAAATTTTTAAAGGAGCTGTTAGCAAATAAGAGGAAGTTAGATGACTTGTCAACTATGGAGCTTAATGCAATTTGCTCAGCCATTCTCCAAAACAAACTACCTAACAAACTTAAAGATCCAGAGAGTTTTATTATTGCTTGTCTCATTGATAGTTTACATGTTGATAAAGCTTTGGTTGATTTAGGTACTAGTATAAATGTTATGTCATATAAAATGTTCAAACAACTTGGTCTTAAGGAACCTAAACCCACTAGTATGAGTATTCAATTAGCTGATAGATCAATTAGATATCCTAAGGGCATTATTGAGGATGTACATGTGAAAATTGATAAATTTATATTCCCTGTTAATTTTGTTGTATTGGACATGAATGAAGATGTTGAGGTACCTATGATCTTAGGTCGACCCTTTTTAACCACTGTTAGAGCTATCATTTATGTTGGTACTGGTGAACTTGTACTTCGTGTAGGTAATGAAAATATTACTCTTAAAGCAAATGATTTTGTTCAAGTCCTGAATGAGTGTAATGATGATAATTGTTCTATTAATGTTAGTAACCATGTGACTCAACGCTCTTTACAAGAAATCACTAATGAAAACATGATAGATCCAATTTTGATTCAAAGTGATAAAACTTGAGTGGCAAATGAAAATCAAATGTTGCAACTCGAGGAATTAGATGAATGGTGAACAAAATTCGATGAGAACCCGAGGAAACCTAAGGAAGAATCAACGCAAAACCATGAAGTGCATGTGAAGAGGATGAACATATTTAAAGTGGGAGACGAAGTGTTATTAGACAAATCGGATCCACGGATTTTTACTTTAGAATTCAAATCAAGAGAGTTCGATCCTTTTGTGGTAAAAATCGTTTTCCCTTATGGTACAATTGAGGTAACACATCTTGATTATGACACATTCAAGGTAAACAATCAACGTCTCAAATTTTATTTTGTTGGTAATATTGATAACAAGAGAGAGGAACTTCGATTTCAGGATCCGCCATAACTACGAGCTTAACAGGTAAGTTGAGCTTAGACTTTAAACAAACGCTTCTCGGGAGGCAACCCGAATGTTTTTATTTTTAATTATTTATTTTAGTTTCATGTTATTTTAAAAAAATAAAAAAAATTCAAAAAAAAGTTGAAAAAAATTGAAAATTTCAAAAAAATGTTAGTACATTTATTTTCATTTTCATTTTTTCATTTTTTCATTTTTCATTTTTCATTTTTCATTTTTCATTTTTCATCTTTCATCTTTAATCTTTCATCTTTCATCTTTCATTTTTCATCTTTATTTTTAATTTAATTTAATTTTATTATGCACTATTTTTATTCCTATGGTTGTTTTTTTTAGTTGTTATCTCTCTCTCTTACTTGTGTTTGTCTATTTTCTTATTAGTTTGCTCGGAAAATTACACTTCCTTTAGACTCGGTACACTCCCAATTTTTTCAAATTCCGATGAAATCATCCTAATTTAGGGAAGTTTTAGTTCCTTTTCTCCTTATGATATTGCGTTTATTCTGCTTATATTTGTTTGTACACTGAAGACAATGTACATCTTAAGTGTGGGGAGGTTGATTGTGTATAACTGTGATAAAATCCTCGGATTATTTATTGTGTTTAAGTAATTTTCTCATACCCCATTATAGTGAATTTTTGCTATTAGGAATTTTTATTGATTTTGTTTTGAGATTGATTTGTGAATCTTTTATGTATTGGATGATTTAATCATTAATATATGAGCGAGTCAAGCATGATAAGCTATCTTTAGAATTAAATATTTTAGGTTGTCTTCCTGAATTGAATTATTATCTTCAAATTTTAAAATTGCAAGTTTGACATTAAAACCATAATTTTTGTGAGCTTTTTAGAGCATACATTTTTTTTGTGCTCATGCTATTTTTTGTTGTGTATGTCAACTTGAGTTGTTATTCTAGAACTTGCTTTGATTATGCATGTTGAGACCACATTATTGATTTGATATGTTAAGATGATAAAGGCACCTAGGATTTAACCCTCTTTACCTTTAAAAAGCTTACCTAATAAATTAACCCCTAGTGAACCTCATTGAGCCTAACATCGTTTTATTCATTAAACTCATAATATTAACCCATGATCCATATATACGTGGTATATTTACCCTTTTATTGACTCCCTTTTTGTCGAGATTTGATTTGGTTAAGTTGCCTAACTATGTTCCACTATTTGAATTGCTGAATTATTTTGTTTAGAAAAAGAGAAAAAATCGAAAAGAAAAATTGAAAAAAAAAAGAGAAAATTAAGAAAAAAACCTACAAAAGACAAAAGTGTGTTTGAGATAGAATCATTGGTTCCATATATTGTTGAAAAGCTCACGTTTATTCTTTATTATTCGTGTTAATTTACTTTCTTTCAATTCAGCAACAAGTTGTTTTTTTCTAGCTTGGTAACTTATCAACTCGATCTCGATTTTAACCAATTCTTCTAGCATTTTTCATACCCTTAACCTTGGCCCCATTACAACCTTGTAAAGACCTCTTGATTGGTGTGTCATTTCATTCTACAGTAGTGGAGATTTGATTTTCAAGCAAGCCTGTGGTAATAACATTTCATGTTTGATTATTGAGTGCTTATTTTATGAACCTTAAACACTTTTAGTGCTTTGAGTGAATCTTTAGTGAGGATGCAAATTCTTGTTGATTTTGAATTTAAAGTAATTATTTAGATAACGGGAGACACTTATATTTTTGTGCTAAAAATTCTGTAGCTTAGATTGCTTGAATCTTTAGTGTTCTTTTAGTTGAATTTTCAATGCATGATTGTTTCCAATTTATCTTGAAACATTATTGATGAAAATAAAGAATTAAGAAAGTTAACTTGAATGTGGGTTGAGAATTTTGCTTGAAGACAAGCAAATGCTTAAGTGTGGGGATATTTGATAAGTGCCAAAATTAACATGTTTTCGCCTCATTCTTAATGCGTTTTTGGATGATTAATCGATTTAAAATAATGAATTTTATGTTCATAATCCTTTAAATTCATGTTTCTATACTTAGGGAAGTATTTGGGAGCGACAGGAGCGAAAAACAAGTGAAAACTAGATAAAAAAAAATAGATTTTAAGAGCCACATGAGCAGGACACATGGTCATGGACTAAATCAAAGACAAAAAAGAAAATTTGGGGTAAAAGCATTAATGTAAAAGAGAAAGTGCCAAAAATGTGAAAGTGTGGAAGACTTAGGAAGAGATTTATTGGATATAAGACTTTATTTAAATTTAAACTCTACTTGTTAGGATTAATATTTAGGATTATTATTATTATATTGTTTATATTTAATTTTAATTTATCTTTTAGGCTTTATAATTTAGAGTTTAATTTGGATCCATTTAGGAAATTATTGTTTAGATTTAATTCTAATTATCTTTTTAGAATTTAATTTGTATCAAACTAGAGATTTCTATGTATTATAAATAGGGGATGGATTTATTTGAATTAGACACTTCCAATTTTCTGTAAGATCCTCCATTCCCCAAATCCTAGCCATCAGAAGTTATTCAAGAAAGTAACTGAAGAAACATCATTGGAGTCGTCTTTGAAGCAGATTTCTTCGAAGAGTGAAGAACTCTTTCTAATTTCTTTTGATTTTATTATGAGTTTTTCTTCATCGTACTTTTATACTGTTTTTGAGATGTTTTTATTCGTTAGCATGAACTAATTTCCTAAATACCTAGGGGAGATGAACCTTATGATGAATTGTATCATTTGATTTCTGATTTTACGCAATAAGTACTTAGATTTTGTTCTCAATTGTGTGTGATTAATTCTTGATTTAGTATTTTTGGGATATTAATTGCTTGATGTACTTAAATCATAGGAGGAATAGACCCTGTTTAAGAGTAAATCTAGCATAATTGAGTGGACTTACATGCAATCCCAGAATTAAGACAACATAAATCTACCTGATTAGAGTCAAATCTAATAAGGAAATCCATAGATCGAATTAATATGACAATAGGGGTTTTAATTAGAAAAAAAATTTCAATTAATCAACATAGAGTCACTTGCTTTTATGCTTGAATAGAGGTATTAGCATAATTTAGAGATTTTTACGGATCAAAATACTAAGTGAATAAATTGCTTAATTCAGAATGATAATGGCAGATGAAATCTAGGTGGATTCTTTCCTAGGTATTGTCTAGCTTCTTGGTATTAAAACATTTGTTGTCTCTTGATTTATTATTTGTCGCACTTTTAGTTTATTAATTTAGTTAAATTTAGTTTTAAACAATCACTTTATTCAATCGGTTAAATAATAGAAAGACAACTATTGTACTTTTAATTCTCGTGGGAACGATATCTGTGCTCACCGTAACTATACTATTAATTCATAGGTGAACTTGTTTTAATCATATTTTTAATTAGTTTCGACTGCATCAACAACAACCATAACCATTCTCATGACAATCCTCCAACTTTTTTACCTTTTTATAGAATAACCCTTAGAGAAGATAGCCTAAGCTAAGATGTTTTCAAAAACATAAAAATAAATGAAAATGAAGCTCATTTTACCTACCATGCAAGGATTTCTCTCCCTAGTCGAACCAAGCTTCTTCAATGGTTTCCTCTCTTTATTTTTTTCTCAAAAATTCGGTAATGCTAGGGAAGAGGTCAACTCTTTTATTTAATTTGTTTAATCTTTTATTTATTAATTTACTTCTTTATCCCTTCTCAAAAACAAAATAACACCAAAGTCATACATATAATTTAAACTACTAAATAATATTTGATTCTTTTATTAAAGACACATACATTAAAATCTTTTTATAATTTGATCATTCCTTCTAACTACTAAATAATATTTTAAACTTCTCTAAATCAATTTAAAACATTACTATTTAGATAGACATTGGTTAAGAAGTGAATAATGACTCTTTTTTTTTAAATTAGAGTCTCATAACTACCGTTTTTCGATATTATTGAAAACGAGTCGTTACATATACGTTTATATTTCTAATGTGTTTTAAATTACATAATATATAAAAGTAACATAATATAAAGTATTATAAACTTAAAACAAGTTGGGCTAGGCTAGGCTCGAACCTTAAATGTTGAAGCTCGAGCCCGATCCATATTTTAACGGCCTAATTTTTTTGCTCAAGTCCATTTTTCCAGCGTAATATTTTTCCCAAATCCTCTCGAATTTCGGACGAGCCTTCGATACTAGACGAGTAGCCCGACCCATAAACAAGTCTACTACTAGTGTACCTAATACTAACCCATATTTTAATATGATAATATTTTACAACAATAAAATTTAAATTATTTTCAATGTCTTATACGCAATTTTCAAGGTTTTTTTTTTGTAGCTAAATAATTTTGACCATATCTAGTCAAACTCAGAGAGTTTTGTATGTATTTTTTTTTTTGAATATTTTCATTATATGTTTTTGATTATATCTTTTTATTTAATACAATATCTAGAATTATTCATATCTCTTCCTCAACTAGATTATAATTATTTTCAAATGTGACACTAGTGTAGTAGTTACTGTCAGTTTGTTCAAAAGGGATACTACTCTCAGAGTAGTATGCTTTTCACTCTTTTTCTTTCTTGTAGTATTTTAACCCTCGTTTATAATTCGTTCTATACCTATTTATTAAAGCGAGGGACTAAATTTCTAGATCAAATATAGTACAAGGACGAAAATCATAATTTAACATATCTTTCTATAATAATATATATATATAAAAATTCTTAGCAACTAGCCTCAAGACCTAGTCCTTGATAAAATATTTTACTGTTTTAGCAAATCCCTGCCATACCGAATAGACTGACTTTAAATTTTAAATTTCAGATCTTGACATTTCAGCAGTCATTGGTGATTAATTCTCATCTAATCCAATGGAGCTATAGTTCCAATCAATATCAGTCTATAAATAGTAAGCTACAAAATACCATTGTTGTCCATCATCATCATCATCATCCAATGGCTTTAACGCAGGCAAAGATAGTGCTGCTGTTCAATGCCATGATGGTCCTCATCTCATCTGCTGCAGCTGCTGTTGCCCCTCAGGATTTTATTATCCAACCTTCCAATCTCAGTTAGTTATCGGTTATTTTTATAAGTTTCGATTCTTTGTCTTGAAATTTTAGTTGTAATCAACATGAATTTAATAAAATAATTTTAAAAGTTTAACTTGAATTTTAAAATTTGAAAAGTAAAATAATCAAATTCTTCGAAATAAAAGTATAGACTAAATTCCAAATTTGTGAATAGTACAAAGATTTATAGAATATTTTAATTAATGTTTTGATTAATAATTGTTAGAATTGTGCGACTCAAATTTCTCTTGATTCAGCTTGAAAATTTGAGGTACAACTCACTTGTTAAAAGAAATAAAACAAGGAGAGACCTTCACCCCCACAAATCCCTATCCACCATGAAACTCGACCAAGGGTGTGCCTTCGTAGTAAAGACCTTTCCGCACAAGTTGAATCAGTATAAGAGTATACTTCTTCTATTAGATGAGTTGTTTAACCCTTTAAAAACTACGTGTAGTAGAAAACTTATTGTATTGTTATTTTTAACATTAGTAAATTTCTCCTCCTCTATCCGTGATTTTTCTCAATAAGAGTTTTCCATATAAAATCTGCGTATTTTTATTTTTATTATTTTGACATCATTCCCACTACCATATCGACTTATATTATATAAATAACAAACATAAAATTTGCATGCAGGGAGGAAGTTAATAGCAAAGTATTATTTTTTAACATTAGTAAATTTCTCCTCCTCTACCTGTGGTTTTTCCCAATAAGAGTTTTTCATGTAAAATTTACGTATTTTTATTTTTATTATTTTATCATCATTCTCACTACCATTATCGACTTATATTATATAAATAACAAACATATAATTTGCACGCAGGGAGGAAGCTAATAGCAAAGTATTATAGCACTCCAGTGCATATGCTGGTCGCAATGGAGGGAGAGGCTATCCATGCTGTAAATAATAACAACAGTACAAGCTAAAGACATTGATCTGTTGGGGAAAAAGATCATTTTTTATTAATAAATTCCTTTCACCATACTCTATTTATCAAATGAACAGATGCTTTTACCATATTTCTCCCATATTCAATTTATGTTTCTTTTTCTCCAAATAAAAAAATGTATGTAAACATAAATAATGGTTTAAATATTAATGTGCAGCAAAAAGATTGAAAACTTCACTAAATGAAATTATTTTCAGAATTATTTTTAATGTTTAAGAATCTTATGCTTGAAAGTATTTATAGTGATAGTTCACTATCAAAAATCACCATTCCACTATCACACATACACCCATTACCACACAACAAAGTAGTGGGCAGCAAAATGTAAGAGTTAAGGGAAGTAAAAGTGGGGATAACCCCACGAACCAAAAACAATTCCAACGATGAAATGCATGTCAAGTAATCATGAAGTGTGGTATAATGGTTATTCATTTATTTTTTAGTTATGTAATCGAGACTTGATCTTTTCTTGTAAAAATAAAAATTTATTTCATGACTAGTTATTTATGTCTCCAAAGAACACTTACAATGAATAGATTAATTACTATTATTGTCGGTGATGAATATCTTAATTATAACTAACACCTACAACTAATCTATTAATTATTATTACTATCGATGATAAATATTTTAATTACAACCGAAGAAAAAGAAATGCATGTAAAGTTTATTTGGGGTAATCTCTTCAAGGGAACTCTACAAAACAATCAAAAGTAGGTATGAATAGTTGGCTAACTACAGAAGATATAGATGGCTCATGGGTGATATTTTTTTTTATTTGGGTCAATGGATTACTTAAATTTGGGTGATTTTTTTTTAATTTGTTAAATTTTTTGTATTATTTTAGTTATTATTATAAATTGAATGTAATTACATAATAATTGAAGTTTTAATGAAATATTTTTTTATGATTGTGTATATATGAATTTCATTTTTATTGGGATTAATTAGAAATTCTTTTAAGGTAAATTAAGGTGAAATATAATATACTATATGATCCTGTTATGATATTTTCTCTCTAGAGACTATATAATGTTGTGGTCTCTCAATGGTCCTTGTAGGGGTGCATAGCAGATCGTCACTAAGTTGGTTCAACTAGGATATGCGAAGGGTTCCTGCAGACAGTCCTAAGCGAGGGGTTGTTGTGGACAGTTCTTAGCGGGGAGAGGGGGTTGCGTATGGGTTGTTCTCAGCAAAGGGTCGTCTGTAGTTCGCTCCACATTCTGCTACATATTTTTTGTAGAAGTATAATAATTTCCTGATCAAGAGAGGTTATAATGTGACTTGCTTCGAAACCTTTCGGACAACTACCACAAGCAAGGGGTAAAACATCTGAATTATATTGTGAAGGGTTCGACAGGTGAAGCGCTGCGTTGTTTGTGCACATTGGGGACGTTTTAGGAAAGAGAGTGCACCAAAAAATCTAGAACGGATGCATTAACGATGGAGTGTTATAGGTCACTTAACATTCTGCCACGTGTCTTGCTATGGTAGGAATATAGTAAAATATTAACTGTATATTTTAACTAAAATATTAGAATTTTGGCTCTTTTGGGTATCGTTTTATAATTTCTACATTTCAAAAGATAAAACATTATTATTTTCACAACAATAAGATCAAACCATTATTTTCTTCAATTTTTTCAACTTATTATTATTTTTAGATATTGTTGACAAAGCAATTTTTAATTAATCACATTTACCTTCATTTTATAATACATCTGATTATGACATCTAACTAATTTTACTTGTCTTCATATTTTCTTAAGGGGTCCATATTTTAATAAATATAATTACTATGTTCAATTTACGATACATATTTAGTATTTGTGTTTGTCTCTCTCAACAATATCGTTTTTAAAATTTAAACTTTGTTCTCATTTTGAAAGTGCAATGTGTCTTATCACTACCTCCTATATTTGTTGGTGATTATGTATGTTATTATTATTGTTGTTAAATCAATGGATCTTTTTGTGCTAATAATTGTTTTTACAGTAAAAAAGGTGATTGAATTGATCAAGTTATTAGTTCTCGATTTGATTGATTCGATTAAATAAATTATTAAAAATTCATGAAAAAACTATTTAAAATAAAAAAATTATGTAATGGAACTCATGGCTTTAATCATATCAGTCTATAAATACTATGCTACTAAATCCATCCTTCTCCATCATCATTATCATATTGCCCATTTTCCATTAATTTGAAGATCTCATTTACTATCGGAATTAAATTGTATAATTTTATGATAGTTAAAATTTATTTTTATCATTTTGTTGGTTTATATCTTTATAATTTTTAAAAGATTAAATTAAAATTTTATCATTTTTAAAAAGTTAAAATTATCAAATTAAAATCTTATAAAGTAAATTTTTTTATGGACACCCTGCCAACACTCACTAGCGTCGTCCTCGATTCAATGTTTGAACCTTGTGCCGAAGCCTTTAGACCTTCTTAGTGCTACAAAATTTTAGTAATTAATAAAAAAATTAAAAAAAATTTAAGAGTTTTAATTAAAATTTTGAGATACCGCTGTCGGGGCTAAAGGGTCTTTTTCTACCCAACGGACAAAGTCCTTTAACTCCAACAACGTTCTGCCTCTATATTGAGTTGAGTTTAGATTCAACATGTTTTATAATATTTTAACTTTTTTAATATATAGTCATATAAGAAAAATCGGTTTTCCGTTCCATTGTTATCTCTATATATGAATAAGTTATTCAACTATATATAAAAGGAAAGCCCTAAGGCCTTCCATATAATGAGAACACTACGAGTAAATTTCAATTTCAATTCTTCAACTTTCTAAATTTTAAGAATAGTTAAATTTCAGTTTTAATTATTATATTTCGTTCCATTTTAAGATTTAATCTATACACTTTAAATTTAATATAAAAACTTCAAGATGTAACCATTAAATTTTTATATTATATCTTAATTAATAATTAATTAAATAATCCAACGTCAAGCATAGATGTAAACCGTACTAATAATATTAATAATTATGATATTTGCATGCAGGACGAAAGATTATTGGGTATTATGACCTTCACTCCACATATGGCCCACAAAATGGAGGGGAAGGCAATCCATGCATTTTTAATTAATTTGTTTTGGATGAGGACATTGTTTAGAAAAGTTGTTAATCCATATATAGTATATAAGAGAATAAGAAGTTATTACGTGTGTTGTACGTGAGTATATGTATTTATATTTTTATTATTATTTTTGTACAATATTGATGTTATGTTTGGTAAGAATATAATACTTTGAATGTGAGACATTGCATGCATTTGTTAGAGAAGTAATTTGAACTAACTTATACTTTGAATCTAATATGAAAACTAAACTTGAATCCATTTTTATCAAGCCATTTCAATTTATTAAATTCATCATTAAGACTTTTAAAACAATTTAGAAACATTTTAAAACGATTTCTAGGTATTTGGAGGTCAAAACAACTTAAAATAAAGGAAGTATCATGTTTTGTCATAGTTGTATCTATCACACCCCAAAATTGAGCATAGAAGTTTCGAGGGTAAAATAAAAATTTTAGCCTAAATGTGTCCGAAATTTTATAAGTTTGGTAATTGATAATATTTTCGACAATGGCTATCAGAAAATTAAATTAAATTCTGAAAATGAGTTTTAAATAGTTTTAATTTTGAAAATAGAATTGATTTATAAAAGTATCAAAATTAAGAGGTTTTATGAATGAATTTGACCAAATGTCTAAAATCAACCTAAAACCCCCTTTTTCAATTGTATTTCACATCAAACACCTCCTCCCCTATAATCTCATGTCGTCCTTTGCTCCCCCAAGCTCTCCCAATTTCTTTTGATCACCAATTCCAATTCCCTTTTAATTTCTAATAACCCTTAAACCTTAAATACCCATTAAAACCCAGAAAAACACCCAAAAACTTCATAATATTCATCATCTTCTCCAAATGTGGATTTTTCCACGTAAAAGCTCGTTTTTCTTCAAACAAAAGTAACCATTCGACTTTTTATGAGTTTTAAATGATATAAGGTCCTTTAAATTGAGTTTTTAGCCATTAAAGCATAAGTTGAATAAAAGCCGAAAATCGGGTCTTTAATGGTGAATTTTGGGTTTATGGATAAAAACTTGATATTAAATTGTTTTTCAATTAGTTTTAACATGATCAGAAGGTTTCTAAACATATCTTGAAATTTTGTTAAAGATTTATAACGTTTTAATGAATTTTCGTTGTAAATAGTCATTATATGTCGAAAAATTTTGATACCTTAAAACGTGTAGTTTTGTGTAGTTTAAAGGTTAGGAATTAGCTGTAGATGAATATGTAGATGAACAAAATTTGTTTCGTGCTAAAATATTAAGTGTAGACTGAGATATTAGAATTTAAAGTTTTCTATGTTGAAGGTTTCGATTAAAAGAGAACGTAGTCTAGGCTATTGTTTATTACTGTTTGAGATGAGTTGGTGACTAATTTTTGCTTGTATATTTGTGTGGTATGTCTTGTTGAAGCGTCGGAGTCAATAGAGCCTTTAACGAGTATAGATAAAGGTAAAGGAAAGCTTGTCTAAGCTTTCGATTTTCGGCAAAAGCGTATAATTTGGTGAGTGTATTGGAATCGTTGCTCGTAAATGATTCATTGTGTAATTGGGAATTTAGAGGTAGCTTATATCCCTACTCTAAATTTCGAGTGTATGTGATCTTGTACCTATGCTTATTTGCGATATATGTGTGCTTGTGCAATTGTGAAAATATGAACATATATGAGATGCTATGACATGTGTTATAAGCTTGTGATGATTGTTGCGAAAGTAAATATGTTACTATGTTATTCATGTCTGTGATAGTAAATATGTGAGTATGTTATCCATTCCATGAGATAGTAAACATGTGTGTATGTTATTCACGCCATGTGATAGTAAAAATATAGGTATGTTATTTATGCCATGAAATAGTAAATATGTGGGTTTGTTATTCATGGAATGTGATAGTAAATATGTGAGTATGTTATTCATGCCATGAGACAGTAAATATGTGAGTATGTTATTCATACCATGTGACAGAGAATATATTGTGCTAATGATGTGAATATGCAATGTTGATGTGCGGAAGATTGGTAAGTAAATGTGTAATAATAATATGGATATTTTGACCTTGTAACCTATGAGATCGTTGAATATAGTTGCATGCCATAGGATTGTGAGTACTCGCCTATATGTGTTATGTGATTTGGGCATTGAGGCTCTGGACAATTTTGGAGAGATAAGGGAATGCGAGCTAAGCTCCATTCAATAGGATATGTGTGTTGGTAAGTTTGGAGAGTGTTATCTATATGCTTCACTTATTGGACATGTTTGACTCTAGAAGCCATATTTGGTGTGTTTGGAGATCCGCGTATCTGATGTGTGGTGATAGAGTCCACTTTATGTTTCATAACCTCAAGAGTCAAATTATCATTAGATGTGCATTAAATATTAATATGATTTATGCTTAAATATTAATATGATTTGTGCTTAAATATTAATTTGATTTGTGCTTAAATATTAATGTGATTTGTGTTTAAATATTAATGTGATTTGTGCTTAAATATTAATGTGATTTATTCTTAAATGTTAATATGATTTATGCTTAAATATTAATGTGATTTATGCTTAAAATATTAATGTGGTTTATGTGTAAATGGAACCATGAATGATGTTAAAATGTATGTAATATGACATTAAAGTTGGTAGCATTGTGAATATGTTATATGTCTATCTCGTTGATGCATGATGACTCGTTTGCATAGTGGTTATTCTGAGCATTCATTGAGCTTATTTAAGCTCACCCACTTATTTTAAAGCATTGTAGATAATTAGTATCGGTGTGAGCGGTGTGACATTCGAGGAATGATCCAAGCCAAAATATTTAGTTTCTTTTAGTAGGTGTTATTTGCTTATTTTTATTTTGGGATTAAGGCAATGTGGTAGATTTTATACTGGATTTAACATGTGATTTTTAGTTATTTGCATGCCTATTATGCTTGAGAATTTGTGGACTTAATACGCAACGTTTGGACTATTGTTTGGGACACTTTGTTGTTTATTTGATGTTATAAGCTCGTTGGAAGTACAACTTGCATGCTTTATTGATAATTAACAAATTTTGACATAAAAATTGTATGAATACCTTGATAAAAAAGTGCATGTACATTAACGTGATGGTTTGTAATGAAAACAATGTGAGAAGGTGGTGTAACATCCTAGTATTTAGGCTTGGTGATCGGGTCGGTATAGGATGTTACATTTGGTGGTATTAGAGTCAGGTTCAATAACACTCGGGAGTGATCTACCAGTTTCAAACCTAGCAGATTGAGCTATTTTTTCACACTTGAAGAGTTTGAAATCAAGTATTTTCATTTTCTTTCCTAAGGATTTAGTTTAGTTTTCTTTTATGAAATAAAGTGTGTACAAAGTGCAAAAAGGTGCTTATTTTTGTCTTTAAGGCTGCTTGAGGCTTAAAGGCAAGCTAATGAACTTTGTGAGTGTGCAGGAAACATTTAGAAGATGAACAAATACGAATCTGATCACTACGTCATGACAAAGATTGGTCTGTGTCGCAAAAAAGGGAACAAAACTCTTGTGTGTCGCGAAATCGACCCCTAGACGTAGATTTCACATCAAATATAGGGCGTCTTGGTCTTTACAATGCCACTTAAGCACAAGGAATGACAGCTGACCTAGGGTGGAGGAAAACTATCATCCAAGACTATAAATAGGGCCTCTAGCACTAGGGTTTTACACACCATTCATTGGATCTTAGTTTTTAGCTTTGTTTTATATTTCCATTTGAAACGAGATTGTAGAAACTCGCATAAATCTACGAGGAATTTTTCTTGACAGATTGCTAATACAATTCTAGTTTTTTTTTCATTCTCTTTTTCAATTATATGTTTTCATATATTGTTTTAATGATTATAAAAAAACCACGAGTAACTAATTCCATTTTGGGGAATTAGGGAGTGGATGTATGAATAATTAATTGTTGTTTTACATGGATTTTACCTTTCAGATCAATTGCTTGGGAAATGAAGAACATCAAACAAACACTAGGCCTAACAATCCTAGGAAGTCATCTAGGTGGGAATGAACCCAAAATTGGTATTGCCCATCTGTGAACGCCTTTTTCCTAAACCGGTTTAGATTGTGACATCTAGCGATAAGTAATCTCTATCAACTTGCTATGCCGACGGAAGATCGAGAGATCCAATTAGGGTAGTGACTAGTTGATTGGATGAAAATCCCTAAAACTCAACAATTGAAGAACTCATACGGAAACAACCTAATCTCCCCTAAGCCATTTATAAGAATCTCTATATTTTAGTCATTTTGCTTTTATTTTCTCTTTTATTTTATGCTATTTAAAACCAGCTCTTTTATTCTTTTCGTACTATAAATCCCTAAAGTAAGTACTAATTAATTTTATTCTTTGCAGGGATCTAATTTACTATCTCCTTACGCCACCTTTGGGTACGATCCTCGAAAAACTACCAAGTGTTCCGTTGTAACACACTATATACACAACCTGACCCGTATACTTGCGGAAAGCCTAAATCTACGCCGAATGAGAGTACGTTCGGGAGAGGTCAAGTTGTTGGCGTCATTGCCGGGAAGGCAACGCTTTAATAAATTTTATTCTTTCATTGTTAATAAAATAATTAAAAAAATTTTAGGTTATAGATACGATTTTATTTTATTTATTTATTTGTTGTATCTCATTTTTTTACCTTTCATTTAATTTTATTTTGTGAATTAAAGCCAAGGAAACTTGGTTGATCCTATTTCTAACCCCGAATCATTAATTAGACGTAATCACAGAAATCATTAGGTAATGCGAAACCCACTACCAAAGGAGAGAGAAGAACGAGTCGATCCAATTAAAGATCCCGCTATTAACGTAGAAAACGCTCATATACCTTCAAAACTCCAAGCAAACGAACCAATGGCAGAAGATATAGCTCAAGGGAGTATTGCTAGACCTACTATCATCACTAATAACTTTAAAATAAAATCGGCTATGATTCAAATGATTCAAAACAATTTACAATTTAGAAGGAAAATGACTGAAGATCCCAATTTGCATTTGAAACGGTTTTTATAATTATGCAATACTCTTAGGTTTAATTGTATTACTGATGACGGCATTCGTCTGAGATTATTTTCCTTTTCACTAGCCGATAATGTAACAACCCGTTTTTTAGTGGTGTCGAAAATAGTGATTTCAGCGCCACAAACCCGACGAAATTTTTTTTTATAATGAGTGTTTAAATTAAATAAGTCAATAATAATTTTATATGGAATTTTGAATTGAAGAATTTTAATTATTGAATTAAAAGTTAGTATAAGTGATTTGGTTCAAAAGTCAAGTGGTTTTAGAAAATGAGGTATTGGGACCTCGTTTTTGAAATTAAGGGTCGTAAATATTTTTATTAAATATTTATAGAGTCTTATTATATGTGAATTGAAGTTCGGTTGGGTAATTTTGATGATTAATTGCTTAATTAAGGAAAAAGGAGTAAATTCTAAAAGGGGTAAAAGTTAATTGCTATTGATAAAAAATAAAAGGGACCAAAGTGGTAATTACACCATGGTCAAAAGTCCAAGCGGTGGAGAATATGATTACCTTCCACTAACTTTTGGGTTATTTCTTCATTTAGTCCTTTTTATTTTAAGGCTAAATTATAAGCAAGTTTGTTTAATTGGAATTTAATATAATTGAGGGACCAATTATGAAATTAAACCCTTTTTAAATGGCCTAAAAATAGAAATGATGTGAAACTCTTTAGATTTTTATAAATTGCAATTAGATCCTAATAAAATGAGGATTTACTAATTAGTCTATTTTTAGTGTGATCAGAATTAGTGGTTTTGAGGCCACAAGTTCAATGTGTTAGACCGTAAATATTAATTATTTAATATTTATGAGGTCATCAGTTTAGTATTAAATTTTGGCTAAGAAATTTTAACGTTTAGATAGTTAATTAAGTGAAAAGGACTCATAAAAGGTGCAAAAGTGGAATTCTATGCATTAAAGGCATTAAATGATAATTGAAAGGTAAATTAAGGTACGTGAATGATAATTATACCATTTGAAAGAGTAGTGGATGGTTTTGACTATTATTTTAGCTAAATTTCTTGTGTGAATAAGGGATAAAATTATAAATAAGTAAAATAAAGGTTATAACTAAAAATTAAAAGAAACAGTTTATCATCTTCTTCCTTTCAAAGTTTCGACCGAAACCCTAAGAGAAGAACTTCAACTTTCGGCTAACATTGGTCCTTCAATTGGGTAATTACATTTTACTCGTTTTTAGTAATTTTTGTGTTTTTAAGTTCGTATTAGCTTAATCTAGCTAACTCAATGACCAATTTGTGATTCTGTCAAATGTTATAAATTTTTCCATTGATGAATAAGCTTGTTCTTGAGGATTTATTTAAGTTTATTAAGCTTGGTTGTTGGATTTGATTATTTTGTAAAGTAGTTTTTGATGATTTTAATGTTTAAGGATTAGAATATTAAAGTGATAAATCTGCAAGGACTTGAGATGAAATAATGGAAAAAGTGGGCTGTTGAAAGACTCATTAACATTCGGCAAAGCTGAAATTTGAATAAAAATGGTTAATTTGCAAGTTTAAGGCTTAAGGCTAAATTGAATAAAAGTGAAAAGTTAAGGGCAATTTTGTAAAAATACAAAAAGACTTATTTGCATAAAATGATTAAAAATTTCATGTTTATTTAAATAATTGGATGAAATTATTGTAATAGATCAAGACCGTTTCCTGGTCGTGGAAAAATGAAAAATTATAGATTTACCCCTGAAGTTTACTTGAACTGTAATCTCGTCTGGTAAGTCCGTAACTTTAAAATTTCATTTACATAGTACATTATTGTATTCTTTATAATTGTTGCAGAACAGATTATAGTACGTGAAATTGAGAAAGATGAAAAAGAAATGAATGAATGAGATCAAGCTTTGAGCCGGTGATTTGAAACTGACACGATGGTTGAGGTATCACATGTGTTGCGAGTTCTCGATAGCTCGTGTGAGCAACATTGTGACTCGAAAAAGAAATATGGATCCTAAATGGAGTACAAGCCCTACAATGGCTAGGATTATGCTTTATGCATACTCTCGACGACTCGTGTGAGCAGCATCGTTAGGGAATAGTTTATATTACAGACAGACACCGTATCGATGGCTGGGGTATCGCATATGTTGTGAGTCCTCAATAGCTCATCCTAGCTCGGTTGAGTTATAACTGTTTGATGCATATGATTGGTAATTCTTTAGACTCTACGAACTTATGAAGCTATGAAGCTTACCGAATATGTTATTGTTGTTTTGTAGATTTCTTGCTGCTTGAAGATCGAATCATCTTCACGAAGTCACACTATCGCGGAGCCTATTTGGTAGTCCTTGATCACTTGGTTATATGGCATGTACTAGGATGATGTTACACTTGAAATGCTTGATTTTAGATTGTTGGTTTCTTTGTTAAACTAAACTTGCATGCTTGCTTGATTTTCTAATTAAGAAAATGTGTTTAGTAAATGAGTTGAAATGTGAATTTAAGAATCTTAGTGTTGATTGATTGTATTTTGTGTTATATGAAGGAACAAGTATTGTCAGGTACAAATTTTGCAAGATGAGAATTTGAATAAGAGTCTTGTATTGAGTGATGATTGAAACTTGAGGACTTGTGTGATTAAACGATTTCTGCATACTTGTTTCGATAGAACCCCTGCATGTATTGGTATAAGTATAGGGCAAGGGAGAGGTTATTCACTGACTGGAGTTGTATCGATAGTTGCATAATAAGTACCGATAGTTTTACCCATAGGAGTATCGGTAGTTTATGCACTTGTATTGGTAGAAGCTGTAGGGTAGGACAACTTAGCTCTCTGCAGTTTTTAATACCGGTAGAAGCATGATTTGTTTCTATACAAGCTTGACTTGTATTGATAGATCAGTCATCGATATTAGTAGAAGTCTACACTGCTTCTAGAATTGTTTACTGACTTGACAACTACCGATAGTTTTCCAATAGGTACCGGTAGAAGTCTCCTAGAATTGTGGTAATGACATTTCTACCCTTATTGAGTTAAAAAACAAAGTAGGAATAACAAATTTTAAATGTATATATTTTATTAAATCAAGAAAGATGTTAAAAATAAGATTTGAATAGGTAACGATTTGAGGCACGAAAGCATGTGATCTCGAAACCCTAACCGACGACAGTGTTGGATTTAAGTACTATACAATAATAGTATGAATGATTGATGTAGCTTGGATGCTATTATGACATTATGGTTGATATGGAATATGGATGTCATGATTTGTGATATGAATATTGATTCTTTCTTGCGATGTAATAATGAATATGTTTGGGTTATAGTTTGATTAGCTAGCGGTGAAAACTATGTGTTTAAGACACAGAGCCATGCGATCCTAGGTCGAAAATATTCGTACGTGACTCGTAAATTCTTACGTGATTGAATTTGATTCTTGATTGATTGAAAGTTTATAAATGAATGTGTGAGATTAAATAGAGTTAGTATTATGAGTTGTAAGTTTGTAATTAAATAAATTGTGATTGTTTTGTATGTTAAAAAAAAAGAGAAGACTAGTAAAGTTCTATAAACCCAAAGACCCTGGATCAGAGATGGTTAGGATTTTTGGGTGTTACAAACAATGCTTTTTCATGGCTAGATGCAAAGGCACTTGGATCTATCACAACATGGGATGAACTAGCGGGGAGATTTTTGCATAAGTTTTTCACCATGGGAAAAGCGATCCAACTAAGGAGAGAATTGTCAACCTTCAGGCAATTCGAGGGAGAAAAGTTCCACAAAACATGGGAATGGTTTAAGACATTAGTACGAAAATGCCCTAATTACGGTATGCCGGAATTGATGCAGTTACAAACTTTTTACAATGGGTTGGATGCATCCGCTAAATCTATGCTAGATAGTGCAATGGGAGGAACCCTAATGAATCGAAATTATAATGACACGTATGAGCTAATAAAGAATATGGTGATGAACTCCTGCTAGTGGCCTACTTAAAGGTTCACTTATGCGTAGAAACCCGCTCCAATAAAGATGATACAAGAAGATGACAAATACCAACAACTGTTGGAGAGATTGAACTGAATCGAGTCTATTACAGGGGCACCACCATCTCATGGAGAAGATTAGCCTCTTTGTCATTATCTCGTCAATTCGGAGGGAGCAAATTACAAAGTATTCAAAATCTCTATTCGAATACTTATAATTCAGGATGGAAAGACCACCCCAACTTTAGATGGGGAGGAAGCCAAGGGGGAAGTAATAATAGGAACGCACAAGCTAGAAACCCTAGTTATCAACCAACATTTTAATAGAGATAGCTAGAAAAAGTGAGCCAAGGTGACCATACTGCCTAACTCGTAAAAGTTTGACAAGTTCGAAAGTTCATCCAAGAACCAAGAGAGAAAAAAATCTCACGTCAATAAGTTTTTAATTCAAAGACCAAAACTTATTTACAAAAAGACAACGTAATTAGACCAAATGATCGAGCATGGAATGTTCAGAAAATTGCTCGAAGGAATGAATCGTCTTGAATAATTTAACGAACCAAAGTTAAAATAGAACTCATAAATGTTTGACAATTTTAGAAGTTCATCCAAGAACCAAGAGACAAACAATTCTCACGTAAATAAGTTTTTAATTGAAGGACCAAAACTTGTTTATAAAATGACAAACTATTTAGACCAAATGATGCGATTTCTTGAGCATGGAATGTTCAAAAAATTGCTTGAAGGATTGGATCGTTTTGTATACTTTAAGGAACTGAAGGTATAAAAGAACTCGTAAAAGTTTTACGAGTTCCAAAGTTCGTCCAATAACCAAGAGAGAAAAAATCTCATGTTAATAAGTTTTTAAATTCAATGACCTAAACTTGTTTACAAAAAGTCAACCTATTTAGACCAAATGGTTGAGCATAGAATGTTCGGAAAATTGCTCGAAGGAATGGATTGTCTTGAATACTTTAACAAACCGAAGTTATAAAAGAACTCGTCAAAGTTTGACTAGTTCAGAAGTTCATCCAAGAACTAAGAGAGAAAAAATTCTCACGTAAATAAGTTTTTAATTCAAGGACCAAAACATGTTTACAAAATGACAAACTATTTAGTCCAAATGATGCGATTTCCCGAGCATGGAATGTTCGAAAAATTGCTCAAAGGATTAGATAGTCTTGAATACTTTAACGAACCAAAGTTATGAAAGAACTCGTAAAAGTTTGACAAGTTCAGAAGTTCGTCCATGAACCAAGAGAGAAAGAATTCTCATGTAAAGAAGTTTTTAATTCAAACACCAAAACTTGTTTACAAAAAGACAACCTATGTAGACCAAATGATCGAGCATAGAATGTCCAGAAAATTGCTCGAAGGAATGGATTGTCTTGAATACTTTAACGAATCGAAGTTGTAAAAGAATTCGTAAAAGTTTGACAAGTTCGGAAGTTCGTCTAAGAACCAAGAGACAAATAATTCTCACATAAATAAGTTTTTAATTTAAAGATCAAAGCTCTTTCACAAAATGACAAACTATTTAGACCAACTGATACGATTTCTCGAGCATAGAAAGTTCAGAAAATTGCTCGAAGGATTGGATTGTCTTGAATACTTTCTGGAACCAAAGTTATAAAAGAACACGTAAAAGTTTTTCAAGGTTGGACGTTCGTCCAAGATCCAAGAGAGAAACAATTCTCAAGCAAATAATTTTTTAATTCAAAGACCAAAACTTGTTTACAAAATGGAAAAAAAATTTAGACCAAATGATGTCATTTCCCGAGCATTGAATGTTCGAAAAATGGCTCGAAGGATTGAATCGTCTTGAATACTGTAAAGAACCGAAGTTATAAAAAAACTCGTAAAAGTTTAACAAGTTCGAAAGTTTGTCCAATAACCAAGAGAGAAACAATTCTCACGTAAATAAGTTTTTAATTAAAAGACCAAGACATGATTACCAAATGACAAATTATTTTGACCAAATGATATGATTTCTAGAGCATGGAATTTTCGGAAAATTATTCGAACGATTGGATCATCTTGAATACTTTAACGAAAAAAAGTTATGAAAGAACTCATAAAAGTTTGACAAGTTCGGAAGTTCATCCACGAACTAAGAGAGAAACGATTCTCCCGTAAATAAGTTTTTAATTCAAAGACCAAAACTTGTTTACAAAATGACAAACTATGTGGACCAAATGATGTGATTTCTTGAGCATGGAATGTTGGAAAATTGCTCAAAAGGATTGGATCATCTTGAATACATTATGAAACAGATGTTATAAAAGAGCTTATAAAAGTTTGACAAGTTTCGAAGCTCGTCCAAGGACCAAAAGGAAAAAAAAACTCACGTCAATAAGTTTTAAATTCAAAGACTAAAACTTGTTTACAAAAAGACAACCTATTTAGACCAAATGATCGAGCATGGAATGTTCGAAAAATTGCTCGAAGGAATGGATCGTCTTGAATACTTTAACGAACTGAAGTTATAAAACAACTCGTAAAAGTTTCACAAGTTCAGAAGTTCATCCTAGAATGAAGAGAAAAAACAATTCTCACGTAAATAAGTTTTTAATTAAAGGACCAAATCTTATTTACAAAATGAAAAACTATATACACCAAATTATGTGATTTCCCGAGCATGGAATGTACGAGAAATTGTTCGAAGGATTGGATCGTCTTGAATACTTTAAGGAACCAAAGTTTGACAAGTTTGGAAATTTGTCCAATAACTAAGAGAGAAAAATTTCTCACGTAAAAAAGATTTTAGTGCAAAGTCCAAAACTTGTTTACTAAATGACAAACTATTTTGACTAAACAATGTGATTTCTCCAGCATTAAATGTTTGGAAAATTGATCGAATGATTGGATCGTCTTGAATACTTTAATGAACCGAAGTTATGAAAGAACTCGTAAAAGTTTGACAAGTTCAGAAGTTTGTCCAATAACCAAGAGAGAAACGATTCTAATGTAAATAAGTTTTTAATTCAAAGACCAAAACATGATTACCAAATGACAAACTATTTTGACCAAATGGCATGATTTCCAGAGCATGGAATTTTCGGAAAATTACTTGAATGATTGGATCGTCTTGAATACTTTAACGAAACGAAGTTATGAAAGAACTCATAAAAGTTTGACAAGTTTGGAAGTTCGTCCACGGACCAAGAGAGAAACGATTCTCACCTAAATAAGTTTTTAATTCAAAGACCAAAACTTGTTTACAAATTGACAAACTACATGGACCAAATGATGCGATTTTCTGAGCATAGAATTTTCGAAAAATTTCTCGAAGGATTGGATCATCTTGAATAAATTATGGAACAAATGTTATAAAAGAGCTCATAAATGTTTGAAAAGTTTAGAAGTTCGTCCAAGAACCAAAAGAGAAAAAAATCTCACGTTAATAAGTTTTTAATTCAAATACCAAAACTTGTTTACAAAAAGAAAACCTATTTAGACCAAATGATCGAACATGGGATGTTCGAAAAATTGCTCGAAGGAATGGATCGTCTTAAATACTTTAACGAACTGAAGTTGTAAAAGAACTCGTAAAAGTTTCACAAGTTCAGAAGTTCATCCTAGAACGAAGAGAGAAATAATTCTCACGTAAATAAGTTTTTAATTCAAGGACCAAAACTTGTTTACAAAATGACTAACTATATTGACCAAATTATGCGATTTCTCGAGCATGGAATGTTCGAAAAATTGTTCGAAGGATTGGATCATCTTGAATACTTTATGGAACCAAACTTTGACAAGTTCGGAAGTTCATCCAATAACCAAGAGAGAAACAATTCTCACGTAAAAAGATTTTAGTGAAAGACCAAAACTTGTTTACAAAATGACAAACTATTTAGACTAATTGATACGATTTCTCGAGCGTGGAATGTTCGAAAAATTGCTCGAAGGATTGGATCATCTTGTATACTTTAAGGAACTTCAGGTATAAAAGAACTCATAAAAGTTTGACAGATTCAAAAGTTCGTCCAATAACCAAGAGAGAAACGATTCTCACGTAAATAAGTTTTAAATTCAAAGACAAAAAGTTGTTTACAAAATTCCAAACTATTTTGACCAAATGATATGATTTCCCGAGCATGGAATGATCAGAAAATTACTCGAATGATTGGATCGTCTTGAATACTTTAAATAACCGAAGTTATGAAAGAACTCGTAAAGGTTTGACAAGATCGGAAGTTCGTCCACATACTAAGAGAGAAACAATTCTAACGTAATTAAGTTTTTAATTCAAAGACCGAAACTTTTTCACAAAATGGCAAACTATTTTGACCAAATGATGCTATTTACCAAGCATGGAATGTTCAAAAAATTGCTTGAATGATTGGATCGTCTTGAATACTTTAACGAACTGAAGTTATGAAAGAACTCGTAAAAGTTTGCCAAGTTCGGAAGGTCGACCACAAACCAAGAGAGAAACAATTCTCAACTAAAAAAGTTTTTAATTCAATGACCAAAACTTGTTTACAAAATGGCAAACTATTTAGACAAAATGATGCGATTTCTTGAGCATTGAATGCTCGAAAAATTTTCGAAGGAATGGATCGTCTTGAATACTTTAAGGAACCAAAGCTATAAAAGAACTCGTAGAAGTTTGACAAGTTCAAAAGTTCGTCTAAGAACCAAGAGACAAATAATTCTTATGTAAATATATTTTTAATTCAAGGACCAAAACTTGTTTACAAAATGACAAACTATTTAGACCAACTGATGCGATTTTCTAAGCATGGAATGTTCGTAAAAGGATTGGATCATCTTGAAAACTTTAAGGAACAAAAGTTATAAAAGAACTCGTAAAAGTTTGAGAAGGTCGGAAGTTCATCCAAGAACAAAGAGAGAAACAATTCTCATGTAATAAATTTTTAATTCAAAGACCAAAACTTGTTTACAAAATGACAAACTATTTAGACTAATTGATACGATTTCTCGAGCGTGGAATGTTCGAAAAATTGCTCGAAGGATTGGATCGTCTGGTATACTTTAAGGAACTTCAGGTATAAAAGAACTCATAAAAGTTTGACAGATTCAAAAGTTCATCCAATAACCAAGAGAGAAACAATTCTCACGTAAATAAGTTTTAAATTCAAAGACAAAAAGTTGTTTACAAAATACCAAACTATTTTGACCAAATGATATGATTTATCGAGCATGGAATGATCAGAAAATTACTCGAATGATTGGATCGTCTTTAATACTTTAAATAATCGAAGTTATGAAAGAACTCGTAAAGGTTTGACAAGATCGAAAGTTCGTCCACATACCAAGAGAGAAACAATTCTCACGTAATTAAGTTTTTAATTCAAATACCAAAACTTTTTCACAAAATGACAAACTATTTTGACCAAATGATGCTATTTACCAAGCATGGAATGTTCAAAAAATTGCTCGAATGATTGGATCGTCTTGAATACTTTAATGAATTAAAGTTATGAAAGAACTCGTAAAAGTTTACCAAGTTTGGAAGGTCGACCACGAACCAAGAGAGAAACAATTCTCAACTAAAAAAGTTTTTAATTCAATGAGCAAAACTTGTTTACAAAATGGCAAACTATTTAGACAAAATGATGCGACTTCTTGAGCATTGAATGCTCGTAAAATTTTCGAAGGAATGGATCGTCATGAATACTTTAAGGAACCAAAGTTATAAAAGAACTCGTAAAAGTTTGACAACTTTAGAAGTTCGTCTAAGAACCGAGAGACAAATAATTCTCATGTAAATATGTTTTTAATTCAAGGACCAAAACTTGTTTACAAAATGACAAACTATTTAGACCAACTGATGCGATTTTCATAGCATGGAATGTTCAAAAACTTGCTCGAAGGATTGAATCATCTAAAATACATTAAGGAGCCGAAGTTATAAAAGAAGTCGTAAAAGTTTGACAAGGTCGGAAGTTCATCAAAGAACCAAGAGAGAAACAATTCTAACATAAATAATTTTTCTAATTTAATGATGGAAACCTGTTTAAAACTGACATACTATTTGTACCAAATGATGTGATTTCCCGAGCATGGAATGTTCAGAAAATGGCTCGAAGGATTGCATCGTCTTGCATATTTTAAGGAACTGAAGTTATAAAAGAACTCGTAAAAGTTTGACAAGTTCAGAGCTTCGTCAAATAACCAAGAAAGAAACAATTCTCACGTAAATAAGTTTTTAATTCAAAGTCCAAAACTTGTTTACAAAATGACAAACTATTTTGGCCAAATAATGCAATTTCCCGAGCATGGCATGCTCGAAAAATTTCTCGAATGATTGGATCATCTTGACTACTGTAACGAACCGATGTTATGAAAGAACTCGTAAAAGTTTGAAAAAGTCGGAAGTTCGTCCACAAACCAAGAGTGAAACAATTCTCACGTAGATAAGTTTTTAATTCAAAGATGTAAACTTGCTTACAAAATGACAGACTATTTTGACCAAATGATGCTATTTCTCGAGCACGGAATGCTCGAAAAATTGTTCGAATGATTGGATCGTCTTGAATATTTTAACAAACTGATGTTATGAAACACTCGTAAAAGTTTGACAAGTTCAGAAGTTCATCCACGAACCAAGAGAGAAACAATTCTCAAGTAAATATGTTTTCAATTCAAAGACCAAAACTAGTTTACAAAAGGGCAAACTATTCAGACAAAATGATGTGATTTATTAAGCATGGAATGTTCACAAAATTGCTCGAAGGAATGGATCGACTTGAATACTTTAAGGAATCGATGTTATAAAAGAACTCGTAAAAGATTGATAAGGTCAGAAGTTCGTCCAAGAACCAAGAGAGAAACAATTCTCACGTAATTAATTTTTTAATTCAAAGACCAAAACTTGTTTAAAGATGACAAAATATTTATACCAAATGATGAGATTTCTCGAGCATTGAATGTTCAGAAAATTGCTAGAAAGATTGCATCATCTTGAATACTTTAAGGAATCGAAGTTATAAAAGAACTCGTAAATGTTTGACAAGTTCGGAGCTTCGTAGAATAACCAAGAGAGAAACAATTCTCCTGTAAATAAATTTTTAATTCAAAGACCAAAACTTTTTTACAAAATGGAAAACTATTTTGAGCAAATGATGCGATTTCTCGAGCATGGATTGTTCGGAAAATTGCTCAAATGATTTCATCGTCTTGGATACATTAACAAACTAAAGTTATGAAAGAACTAGTAAAAGTTTGACATGTTCGAAAGTTCATCCATGAACCAAGAGAGAAACAATTCTCACGTAAATAAGTTTTTAATTCAAAGACCAAAACTTGTTTACAAAATGACAAACTATTTAGAGCAAATGATGCGATTTCTTGAGCATAGACTGTTCGAAAAATTGCTCAAAGTATTGGATCATCTTGAAAACTTTATGGAATCGATGTTATAAAAGAATTCGTAAAAGTTTGACAAGTTTGGAAGTTCGTCCAAGAACCAAGAGAGAAAAAAATCTCACGTCAATAAGTTTTTAATTTAAAGATCAAAACTTGTTTGCAAAAAGACAACCTATTTAGACAAATGATCGAGCACGAAATGTTCGGAAAATTTCTCGAAGGAATGGATCGTTTTAAATGCTTTAATGAACTAAAGTTATAAAAGAACTCGTAAAAGTTTGATAAGTTTAGAAGTTCATCCAAGAACCAAGAGAGAAACAATTCTCACGTAAATAATTTTTTAATTAAAAGATTAAAACTTGTTTACAAAATGAAAAACTATTTAGAGCAAATGATTCGATTTCCCAAGCATGGAATGTTCGAAAAATTGTTCGAAGGATTGGATCGTCTTGTATACTTTAAGGTACTAAAGGTATAAAAGAACTCGTAAAAGTTTGACAAATTAAGAAATTTGTTCAATAACCAAGAGAGAAACAATTCTCACGTAAATAAGTTTTTAATTCAAAGACCAAAACTTGTTTAGAAAATTACAAACTATTTTGACCAAATGATGCAATTTCTCGAGCATGGAATGTTTGGAAAATTGCTCGAATGATTGGTTCGTCTTGAATACTTTAACAAACCGAAGTTATGAAAGAACTCATAAAAGTTTGACAAGGTCGAAAGTTCATCCACAAACCAAGAGAGAAACAATTCTAATGTAAACAAGTTTTTAATTCAAAGACCAAAACTTGTTTACAAAATGGCAGACTATTTTAACCAAATGATGCTATTTCCTGAGCATGGAATGTTCAAAAAATTGCTCGAATAATTGGATCATCTTGAATAATTTAACGAACTGAAGTTATGAAAGAACTCGTAAAAGTTTGACAAGTTCGAAAGTTCATCCACGAACCAAGAGAGAAACAATTCTCAAGTAAATAAGTTTTTAATTCAAAGACCAAAACTAGTTTACAAAATGGCAAACTATTCAGACAAAATGATACGATTTATTAAGCATGGAATGTTTGAAAAATTGCTCGATGGAATGGATTGTCTTGAATACTTTAAGGAACCTACGTTATAAAAGAACTTGTAAAAGTTTGACAAGTTTGGAAGTTCGTCTAAGAACCGAGAGACAAATAATTCTCATGTAAATAAGTTTTTAATTCAAGGACCAAAACTTGTTTACAAAATGACAAACTATTTAGACAAATAGATGTGATTTTCCGAGTGTGGAATGTTCGAAAAATTGCTCAAAGGATTGGATCATCTTGAATACTTTAAAAAACCAAAGTTATAAAAGAACTTGTAAAAGTTTGACAAGGTCGAAAGTTTGTCCAAGAACCATGAGAGAAACAATTCTCATGTAAATAATTTTTTAAATTAAAAACCAAAACTTGTTTAAAAATGACAAACTATTTATACCAAATAATGCGATATCCCGAGCATGGAACGTTCAAAAAATTGCTCGAAGGATTGTATCATCTTGAATACTTTAAGGAACCAAAGTTATAAAAGAACTAGTAAAAGTTTGACAAGTTCAGAGCTTCGTCCAATAACCAAGAGAGAAACAATTCGCACGTAAATAAGTTTTTAACTCAAAGACCAAATGTTGTTTACATAATGACAAACTATTTTGACCAAATGACGTGACTTCCCGAGAATGGAATGTTTGAAAAATTGCTCGAATGATTGGATCGTCTTGAATAATTTAACGAACCAATGTTATGAAAGAACTCGTAAAAGTTTGAGAAGATCGAAAGTTTGTCGACAAACCAAGAGAGAAACAATTGTCACGTAAAAAAGTGTTTAACTCAAAGACCAAAACTTGCTTACAAAATGGCAAACTATTTTGACCAAATGATGCTATTTCTCGAGCATGGAATGTTTGGAAAATTGCTCAAAAGATTGGATCATCTTGAATACTTTAGTGATTTGAAGTTATGAAAGAACTCGTAAAAGTTTGACAAGTTCAAATGTTTGTCCACGAACCAAGAGATAAACAATACTCAAGTAAATAAGTTTTTAATTTAAAGACCAAAACTTGTTTACAAAATGGAAAACTATTTAGACCAAATGATGCAATTTCTTAAGCATGGATTGTTCGGCAAATTGCTTGAAGGAATGGATCATCTTGAATACTTTACGAAACCGACGTGATAAGAGAACTCGTAATAGTTTGACAAGTTTAGAAGTTCGTCTAAGAACCCAAAGACAAATAATTCTCACGTAAATAAGTTTTTAATTCAAGGACCAAAACTTCTTTACAAAATGACAAACTATTTAGACCAATTAATGTCATTTCCCGAGCATTGAAGGAACCGAAGTTATAAAAGAACTCGTAAAAGATTAATAATGTCGGGAGTTCATCCAAGAACCAAGAGAGAAACAATTCTCACGTAATTAATTTTTTAATTCAAAGACCAAAACTTGTTTAAGGATGACAAACTATTTATACCAAATGATGCGATTTCCCGAGCATGGAATGTTCAAAAAATTGCTCAAATGATTGCATTGTCTTGAATACTTTAAGGAACCAAAGTTATAAAAGAACTCATAAAAGTTTAACAAGTTCGGAGCTTCATCCAATAACCAAGAGAGAAACAATTCTCATGTAAATAAGTTTTTAATTCAAAGACCAAAACTTGATTACAAAATGAAAAACTATTTTGAGCAAATGATGCGATTTCTTTAGCATGGAATGTTCAAAAAATTGCTCGAAAGATTGCATCGTCTTGGATACTTTAACGAACTGAAGTAATGGAAGAACTCGTAAAAGTTTGACAAGTTCGAAAGTTCATCCATGAACCAAGAGAGAAACAATTCTCACGTAAATAAGTTTTTAATTCAAAGAGCAAAGCTTGTTTACAAAATGACAAACTATTTAGACCAAATAATGGGATTTCTTGAGCATAGAATGTTCGAAAAAATTGCTCAAAGTACTGGATCGCCTTGAAAACATTATGGAATCGATGTTATAAAAGAACTCGTAAAAGTTTGACAAGTTTGGAAGTTCGTCCAAGAACCAAGAGAGAAAAAAATCTCACGTGAATAAGTTTTTAATTTAAAGACCAAAACTTGTTTACAAAAAGACAACCTATTTAGACCAAATGAAAGCACAAAATGTTCGATAAATTGCTCAAACGAATGGATCGTCTTGAATACTTTAACGAACTGAAGTTGTAAAAGAACTCGTAAAAGTTTAACAAGTTCAGAAGTTCATCCAAGAACGAAGAGAGAAACAATTCTAACGTAAATAAGTTTTTAATTCAAAGACCAAATCTTGTTTACAAAATGACAAACTATTTTGACCAAATGATGCGATTTCCTTAGAATGGAATGTTCGAAAAATTGCTGGAAGGATTGGATCGTCTTGAATACTTTAACTAACCGAAGTTATGAAAGAACTCGTAAAAGTTTGACAAGTTCGAAAGTTTGTCAACGAATCAAGAGAGAAACAATTTTCAAGTAAATAAGTTTTTAATTCAAGGATCAAAACTTACTTACAAAATGAAAACTATTTAGACCAATTGAAGTGATTTGCCGGGCATGAATGTTTGAAAAATTGCTCGAAGGATTGGATCATCTTGAATACTTTAAGTAATCGAAGTTATAAAAGAACTTGTAAAGGTTTGACAAGGTTAGAAGTTCGACAAAGAACCAAGTGAGAAACAATTCTCACGTAAAATAATTTTTTGATTCAAAGACCAAAACTTGTTTAAAGATAACAAACTATTTAGACCCAATGATGCAATTTCTCGAGCATGGAATGTTCAGAAAATTGCTCGAATAATTGCATCGTCTTGAATATTTTATAGAATCAAAGTTATAAAAGAACTCATAAAAGTTTGACAAGTTCGAAGCTTCATCCTATAACCAAGAGAGAAATAATTTTCGTGTAAATAAGTTTTTAATTCAAAGACCGAAACTTGTTTACAAAAAGGAAAACTATTTTGGGCAAATGATGCGATTTCTCGAGCATGGAATGTTCGGAAATTTGTTGGAATAATTAGATCTTCTTAGATACTTTAACGAACTGAAGTTATAAAATAACTCGTAAAAGTTTGATAAGTTTGAAAGTTTGTCTTATAACTAGGAGAGAACCAATTCTCACGTAAATAAGATGTTAATTCAAAGACCCAAATTTGTTTACAAAATGAAAAACTATTTTCACTAATGATGTGATTTCTTGAGCATGGAATGTTCGAAAAATTGCTCGAATGATTGGATCGTCTTGAATACTTCAACGAACCGATGTTATTAAAGAACTAGTAAATATTTGAGAAGTTCAGAAGTTCATCCAAGAACCAAGAGAGAAACAATTCTCACGTAAATAATTTTTTAATTCAGAGACCAAAACTTTTTTACAAAATGACAAACTATTTAGACCAAATGATGCAATTTCCCGAGCATGGAATGTTCGAAAAATTTCTCAAATGATTGGATCATCTTGAATACTTTAATGTACAGAAGTTATAAACGAACTCGTAAGAGTTTGACAAGGACAAAAGTTCATCTAAGAACCAAGGGAGAAACAATTCTCACGTAAATAAGTTTCTAATTCAAGGACAAAAACTTGTTTACAAAATGAAAAACTATTTAGACCAAATGATGCAATTTCCCGAGCAAGGAATGATCAAAAAATTTCTTGAAGGATTGGATCGTTTTAAACACTTTAAGGAACCGGAGTTATAAATGAACTCATAAAAGTTTGACAAGTTCGAAAGGTCGTCCTATAACTAAGGAGAGAAACAATTGTCACGTAAATAAGATTTTAATTCAAAAACCAAAACTTGTTTACAAAATGAAAAACTATTTTCATCAAATGATGCAATTTCCCGAGAATAGAATGTTCGAAAAACTGCTCGAATGATTGGATCATCTTGAATACTTTAACAAACCGAAGTTATGAAAGAACTGGTAAAAGGTTGACACGTTCGTCTAGGAATGAAGAGAGAAAAGATTCTCACGTAAATAAGTTTTTAATTGAAAGACCAACACTTGTTTACAAAATGAAAAGCTATTTACACCAAATGATTCGATTTCTTAATGTTCAAAAAATTGCTCGAAGGATTCAATAGTCTTGAATACTTTATGGAACCGATATTATAAAAGAACTCGTAATAATTTGACAAGTTCAGAAGTTCGTCCAAGAACCAAAAGGGAAACAATTCTCATGTAAATAATTTTTTAATTAAATGACCAAAACTTGTTTACAAAATGACAAACTATTTAGACCAAATGATGCGATTTCCCAAGCATGGAATGTTAAAATTTCCTCGAAGGAATGCATCGTCTTGAATACTGTAAGGAACTAAAGTTATAAAAGAACTCATAAAAGTTTAACAAGTTTAGACATTCGTCCAAGAACCTAGAGAGAAACAATTCTCAAGTAAATAATTTTTTAACTCAAAGACCAAAACTTTTTTTCAAAAAGACAAACTACTTAGACTAAATGATGCGATTTCCCGAGCATGGAATGTTCTAAAAATTGCTCGAAGGAAGGGATCGTCTTGAATACTTTAATGAATCGAAGTTATAAAATAACTCGTAAAAGTTTGACAAGTTCAGAAGTTCATCCAAGAACCAAGAGAGAAACAATTCTCACATAAATAAGTTTTTAATTCAAGGACCAAAACTTGTTTACAAAATGACAAACAATTTAGACCAATTGATGTGATTTCCCGAGCATGGAATGTTCGAAAAATTGCTCGAAGGATTGGATCATCTTGAATACTTTAAGAAATCGAAGTTATAAAAGAACTCGTAAAAGTTTGACAAGGTCAGAAGTTCATCCAAGAACCAAGAGAGAAACAATTCTCACGTAAAATAATTTTTTAATTCAAAGACCAAAACTTGTTTAAAGATGACAAACTATTTTGACCAAATGATGCGATTTCCCGAGCATGGAATGTTCAGAAAATTGCTCGAAGGATTGCATCATTCTGAATACTTTTTGGAACCGGAGTTATAAAAGAACTCGAAAAAGTTTGACAAGTTCAGAGCTTCGTCCAATAACCAAGAGAGAAACAATTTTCATGTAAATAATATTTTAATTCAAAGATCGAAACTTGTTTACAAAAAGGAAAACTATTTTGATTAAATGATGCCATTTCCCTAGCATGGAATGTTCGAAAAATTGCTGGAATGATTGGATCGTCTTGGACACTTTAACGAAGTGAAGTTATAAAATAACTCGTAAAAGTTTGACAAGTTCAGAAGTTCATCGAAGTACCAAGAGATAAACAATTCTCACGTAAATAAGTTTTTAATTGAAAGACCAAAACTTTTTTACAAAATGAAAAACTATTTAGACGGAATGATCCGATTTCTTGAGAATGAAATGTTCGAAAAATTACTCGAAGGACTCGATATCTTGAATACTTTATGGAAACGATGTTATAAAAGAACTCGTAATAGTTTGACAAGCTCAGACGTTCATCCAAGAACCTAGAGAGAAATAATTCTCACGTAAATAATTTTTTAATTCAAAGAACAAAACTTATTTACAAAAAGACAAACTACTTAGACCAAATGATGCGATTTCCCGAGCATGGAATGTTTTGAAAATTGCTCGAAGGAATGGATTGTCTAGAATACTTTAATTAACTGAAGTCATAAAAGAATTCGTAAAAGTTTGACAAGTACAAAAGTTCATCCAAGAACCAAGAGAGAAACAATTCTCACATAAATAAGTTTTTAATTCAAGCACCAAAACTTGTTTACAAAATGAAAAATTATTTAGACCAAATGATATGATTTCTCGTGCATGGAATGTTCAGAAAATTGTTCGAAGGATTGGATGATCTTGAATACTTTAAGGAACCGAAGTTATAAAAGAACTCATAAAATTTTGAAAAGTTCTGAAGTTCGTCCAAGAACTAAGAGAGAAGCAATTCTCTTATAAATAAGTTTTTAATTCAAATACCAAAACTTTTTACGAAATGCAAACTATTTTGACAAAATAATGCGATTTCTCGAGCATGGAATGTTTGAAAATTTTCTCGAAGGATTTGATCGTCTTGAATATTTTAAGGAACTGAAATTATAAAAGAACTCGTAAAAGTTTGACAAGTTCGAAAGTTCGTCCGATAACCAAGAGAGAAACAATTTTCACGTAAATAAGATTTTATTTCAAAGACCAAAACTTGTTTACAAAATGAAAAACTATTTTGACCAAATGATGCGATTTCTTGAGCATGGAATGTTTGAAAAATTGCTCGAGTATTTGGATCGTATTGAATGCTTTAACGAATCGAAGATAAGAAAGAACTTATAAAAGTTTGACGAGTTCGGAAGTTCGTCCACAAACCACGAGAGAAACGATTCTCACGTAAATAAGTTTTTAATTCAAATACAAAAACTTGTTTATAAAATGAAAAACTATTTTGACCAAATGAAGCAATTCCCGAGCTTGGAATGTTCGAAAAATTGCTCGAATGATTGGATCATCTTGAATAGATTAAGGAGTCGAAGTTATGAAAGAAATCGTAAAAGTTTTACTAGTTCGGAATTTCGTCCACAAACGAAGAGTGAAAAAATTCTCACATAAATAAGTTTATAATTAAAAGACCAAAACTTTTTTGCAAATTGGAAAACTATTTAGACCAAATGATTCGATTTCTTGAGAATGAAATGTTCGAAAAATTGCTCAAAGGATTCGATAGTCTTGAATACTTTATGGAAACGATGTTATAAAAGAACTCGTAATAGTTTGACAAGTTAAGACGTTCGTCCAAGAACCTAGAGAGAAATAATTCTCACATAAATAATTTTTTAATTCAAAGACCAAAACTTGTTTACAAAAAGACAAACTACTTAGACCAAATGATGCGTTTTCCCGATCATGGAATGTTTTGAAAATTGCTCGAAGGAATGGATCATCTTGAATACTTTAATTAACCGAAGTCATAAAAGAACTCGTAAAAGTTTGACAAGTTTAGAAGTTCATCCAAGAACCAAGAGAGAAACAATTCTCACATAAATAAGTTTTTAATTCAAGTACCAAAACTTGTTTACAAAATGAAAAATTATATAGACCAAATGATGTGATTTCTCGTGCAAGGAATGTTCAGAAAATTGTTTGAAGGATTGGATGATCTTGAATACTTTAAGGAACCGAAGTTATAAAGGAACTCATAAAATTTAGAAAAGTTCGACAGTTCGTCCAAGAACCAAGAGAGAAGCAATTTTCTTGTAAATAAGTTTTTAATTCAAATACCAAAACTTTTTACGAAATGCAAACTATTTTGACTAAATAATGCGATTTCTCAAGCATGGAATGTTTGAAAAATTGCTCGAAGGATTTGATCGTCCTGAATATTTTAAGGAACCGAAGTTATAAAAGAACTTGTAAAAGTTTGGCAAGTTCGAAAGTTTGTCCTATAACCAAGAGAGAAACAATTATCACGTAAATAAGATTTTATTTCAAAGACCAAAACTTGTTTACAAAATGAAAAAAAAATATTTTGACCAAATGATCCGATTTCTCGAGAGTGGACTGTTCGAAAAATTGCTCGAATATTTGGATCGTCATGAATACTTTAACGAACTGAAGTTAAGAAAGAACTCGTAAAAGTTTAACAAGTTCGAAAGTTTGTCCACATACCAAGAGAGAAATGATTCTCACATAAATAAGTTTTTAATTTAAATACAAAAACTTGTTTATAAAATGAAAAACTATTTTGACCAAATGAAGCGATTTCCGAGCTTGGAATGTTTGAAAATTTGCTCGAATGATTAGATCGTCCTGAATAGATTAAGGAGCCGAAGTTATGAAAGAACTCGTAAAAGTTTTACTAGTTCGGAAGTTCGTCCACGAACGAAGAGAGAAAAAATTCTTATGTAAATAAGTTTTTAATTGAAAGACCAAAACTTTTTTTACAAAATGAAAAACTATTTAGACCAAATGATTCGATTTCATGAGAATGAAATATTCGAAAAATTGCTCGAAGGATTCGATAGTCTTGAATACTTTATGGAAACGATGTTATAAAAGAACTCGTAATAGTTTGACAAGTTTAGACGTTCATCCAAGAACCTAGAGAGAAATAATTCTCACGTAAATAATTTTTTAATTCAAAGAACAAAACTTATTTACAAAAAGACAAACTACTTAGACCAAATGATGTGATTTCCCGAGCATGGAATGTTTTGAAAATTGCTCGAAGGAATGAATCGTCTTGAATACTTTAATTAAATGAAGTCATAAAAGAATTCGTAAAAGTTTGACAAGTTCAGAAGTTCATCCAAGAACTAAGAGAAAAACAATTCTCACATAAATAAGTTTTTAATTCAAGCACCAAAACTTGTTTACAAAATGAAAAATTATTTAGACCAAATGATATGATTTCTCGTGCATGGAATGTTCGGAAAATTGTTCGAAGGATTGGATGATCTTGAATACTTTAAGGAACCGAAGTTATAAAAGGACTCATAAAATTTTGAAAAGTTCTGAAGTTCGTCCAAGAACCAAGAGAGAATCAATTCTCTTGTAAATAAGTTTTTAATTCAAATACCAAAACTTTTTACAAAATGCAAACTATTTTGACAAAATAATGCGATTTCTCGAGCATGGAATGTTTGAAAATTTTCTCGAAGGATTTGATAGTCTTGAATATTTTAAGGAACTGAAGTTATAAAAGAACTCGTAAAAGTTTGACAAGTTCAAAAGTTCGTCCGATAACCAATAGAGAAACAATTTTCACGTAAATAAGATTTTATTTCAAAGACCAAAACTTGTTTACAAAATGAAAAACTATTTTGACCAAATGATGCAATTTCTCGAGCGTGGAATGTTTGAAAAATTGCTCGAGTATTTGGATCGTCTTGAATACTTTAACTAATCGAAGATAAGAAAGAACTCATAAAAGTTTGACGAGTTCGGAAGTTCGTCCACAAACCACGAGAGAAACGATTCTCACATAAATAAGTTTTTAATTCAAATACAAAAACTTGTTTATAAAATGAAAAACTATTTTGACCAAATGAAGCGATTCCCGAGCTTGGAATGTTCGAAAAATTGCTCGAATGATTGGATCATCTTGAATAGATTAAGGAGTCGAGTTATGAAAGAACTCGTAAAAGTTTTACTAGTTCGGAATTTCATCCACAAACGAAGAGAGAAAAAATTCTCACATAAATAAGTTTATAATTGAAAGACCAAAACTTTTTTGCAAATTGGAAAACTATTTAGACCAAATGATTCGATTTCTTGAGAATGAAATGTTCGAAAAATTGCTCAAAGGATTCGATAGTCTTGAATACTTTATGGAAACGATGTTATAAAAGAACTCGTAATAGTTTGACAAGTTAAGACGTTCGTCCAAGAACCTAGAGAGAAATAATTCTCACATAAATATTTTTTAATTCAAAGACCAAAACTTGTTTACAAAAAGACAAACTACTTAGACCAAATGATGCGTTTTCCTGAGCATGGAATGTTTTGAAAATTGCTCGAAGGAATGAATCATCTTGAATACTTTAATTAACCGAAGTCATAAAAGAACTCGTAAAAGTTTGACAAGTTTAGAAGTTCATCCAAGAACCAAGAGAGAAACAATTCTCACATAAATAAGTTTTTAATTCAAGTACCAAAACTTGTTTACAAAATAAAAAATTATTTAGACCAAATGATGTGATTTCTCGTGCATGGAATGTTCAGAAAATTGTTCGAAGGATTGGATGATCTTGAATACTTTAAGGAACCGAAGTTATAAAGGAACTCATAAAATTTAGAAAAGTTCGGCAGTTCGTCCAAGAACCAAGAGAGAAACAATTTTCTTGTAAATAAGTTTTTAATTCAAATACCAAAACCTTTTATGAAATGCAAACTATTTTGACTAAATAATGAGATTTCTCGAGAATGGAATGTTTGAAAAATTGCTCGAAGGATTTGATCGTCTTGAATATTTTAAGGAATCGAAGTTATAAAAGAACTTGTAAAAGTTTGGCAAGTTCGAAAGTTTGTCCTATAACCAAGAGAGAAACAATTCTCACGTAAATAAGATTTTATTTCGAAGACCAAACCTTGTTTACAAAATAAAAAAAAAATATTTTGACCAAATGATGCGATTTCTCGAGCGTGGACTGTTCGAGAAATTGCTCGAATATTTGGATCGTCATGAATACTTTAACAAACTGAAGTTAAGAAAGAACTCGTAAAAGTTTAACAAGTTTGAAAGTTTGTCCACAAACCAAGAGAGAAATGATTCTAACCTAAATAAGTTTTTAATTCGAATACAAAAACTTGTTTATAAAATGAAAAACTATTTTGACCAAATGAAGCGATTTCCGAGCTTGGAATGTTTGAAAATTTGCTCGAATGATTAGATCGTCCTAAATAGATTAAGGAGCCGAAGTTATGAAAGAACTCGTAAAAGTTTTACTAGCTCGGAAGTTCGTCTACGAACGAAGAGAGAAAAAATTCTCATGTAAATAAGTTTTTAATTGAAAGACCAAAACTTTTTTACAAAATGAAAAACTATTTAGACCAAATGATTCGATTTCTTGAGAATGAAATATTCGAAAAATTGCTCGAAGGATTCAATAGTCTTGAATACTTTATGGAAACGATGTTATAAAAGAACTCGTAATAGTTTGACAAGTTCAGACGTTTGTCCAAGAAACTAGTTAGACCAAATGATGCGATTTCCTGTGCATGGAACGTTTTGAAAATTGCTCGAAGGATTGGATCATCTTGAATACTTTAATTAACCGAAGTCATAAAAGAACTCGTAAAAGTTTGATAAGTTCAGAAGTTCATCCAAGAACCAAGAGAGAAACAATTCTCACATAAATAAGTTTTTAATTCAAGTACCAAAACTTGTTTACAAACTGTAAAATTATTTAGACCAAATGATGTGATTTCTCGTGCATGGAATGTTCAGAAAATTGTTTGAAGGATTGGATGATCTTGAATACTTTAAGGAACCGAAGTTATAAAAGAACTCATAAAATTTAGAAAAGTTCAGAAGTTCGTCCAAGAACCAAGACAAAAGCAATTCTCTTGTAAATAAGTTTTTAATTCAAATACCGAAACTTGTTTCAAGATGAAAAACTATTTAGACCAAATGATACGATTTCCCAAGCATGGAATGTTTAGAAAATTGCTCGAAGGATTGCATCGTCATGAATACTTATTGGAATCGAAGTTATAAAAGGACTTGAAAAAGTTTGACAAGTTCAAAGCTTCGTCCAATAACCAAGAGAGAAACAATTTTCACGTAAATAAGTTTTTAATTCAAAGACCGAAACTTGTTTACAAAAAGGAAAACTATTTTTAGCAAATGATCTGATTTCCCGATCATAGAATGTTTGAAAAATTGTTGGAATGATTGGATCATCTTGTATACTTTAACGAACTGAAGTTATAAAATAACTTGAAAAATTTTGACAAGTTCAGTAGTTTATCCAAGTACCAAGAGAGAAACAATTCTCACGTAAATAAGTTTTTATTTAAGAAAAAAAATTGCTTAAAAAATGAAAAACTATTTAGACCAAATGATGCAATTTCCCGAGCAAGGAATGTTCAAAAAATTGCTCGAAGGATTAGATCGTCTTGAATACTTTAAGGAGCCAAAGTTATAAATGAACTCGTAAAAGTTTGACAAGTTTGAAAGTTTGTCCTATAACCAAGTGAGAAACAATTATCACTTAAATAAGATGTTAATTCAAAAACCCAAACTTGTTTACAAAATGAAAAACTATTTTCACCAAGTGATGCGATTTCTCGAGCACGAAATGTTCAAAAAATTGCTCGAATCATTGGATCGATGTGAATACTGTAACAAATCGAAGTTATGAAAGAACTTGTAAAAGTTTGACAAGTTCGAAAATTCATCAACGAACGAAGAGAAAAAAAATTCTCACGTAAATTAGTTTTTAATTCATATACCAAAACTTTTTATGAAATGCAAACTATTTAGACCAAATGATGCGATTTCTCGAGAATGGAATGTTTGACAAGTTTGACAAGTTATAAAAGAACTCGTAAAAGTTTGACAAGTTCGAAAGTTCGTCCTATAACCAAGAGAGAAACAATTCTCATGTAAATAAGATTTTAATTCAAAGACCAAAACTTGTTTACAAAATGAAAAACTATTTTGACCAAATGATGCGATTTCTCAAGCGTGGAATGTTCAGAAAATTGCTCGAATATTTGGATCGTCTTGAATACTTAAACGAACCAAAGTTAAGAAATAACTCATAAAAGTTTGACAAGTTCTGAAGTTCGTCCACGCACCAAGAGAGAAACGATTCTCACATAAATAAGTTTTTAATTCAAAGACAAAAACTTGTTTACAAAATGAAAAACTATTTTGACCAAATGATGCGATTCTCGAGCTTGGGATATTTGGAAAATTGCTCGAATGATTAGATCATCTTCAATATTGTAACAAACGGAAGTTATGAAAGAATTAGTAAAAGTTTGACAAGTTCGAAAGTTCATCCACGAACCAAGAGAGAAATAATTCTAACATAAATAAGTTTTTAATTCAAAGACCAAAACTTGTTTACAAAATGAAGTACAATTTAGACCAAATGATGCGATTTCTTGAGCAAGGAATGTTCGAAAAATTTCTAGAATAATTGGATCGTCTTGAATACTTTATGGAACCAATGTTTTACAAGAACTCGTAATAGTTTGACAAGTTTGGATGTTCGTCTAAGAACCAAGAGAGAAACAATTCTCATGTAAATAATTTTTTAATTCAATGACCAAAACTTATTTACAAAATGACAAACTATTTAGACCAAATGATGTGGTTTCACGGGCGTGGAATGTTCAAAAAATTGCTTGAAGGAATAGATCATCTTGAATACTTTATGAAATTGAAGTTATAAAAGAACTCGTAAAAGTTTGACAAGTTCGGATGTTCGTCCACGAAACTAGAGAGAAACTATTCCCACGTAAATAATTTTTTAATTCAAAGACCAAAACTTGTTTACAAAAAGATAAACTATTTAGACCAAAAGATGCGATTTCTCGAGAATGAAATGTTCAAGAAATTGCATGAAGGAATGGATCGTCTTGAATAGTTTAACGAGCCGAAGTTATAAAAGAACTCCTAAAATTTTGATAAGTTAAGAAGTTCATCCAAGAAACAAGAGAGAAACAATTCTCACGTAAATAAGTTTTTATTTCAAGGACCAAAACTTGTTCAGAAAATGACAAACTATTTAGACCAAATGATGCGATTTTTTCGAGCATGGAATGGTTGAAAAATTGTTCGAAGGATTGGATCATCTTGAAAACTTTAAGGAACAGAAGTTATAAAAGAACTAGTAAAGGTTTGACAAGTTTGGAAGTTCGTCCACGAACCAAATGAGAAACAATTCTCATGTAAATAAGTTTTTTATTCAAAGACCAAAACTTGTTTACAAAATGAACTATTTAGACCAAATGATGCAATTTCTTCAGCGTGGAATGTTCGCAAAATTTCTAGAAGGATTGGATCGTCTTGAATACTTTATGGAACAGATGTTATAAAAGAACTCGTAATAGTTTGACAAGTTTGGAAGTTCATCCATGAACCAAGGGAGAAACAATTCTCACGTAAATAATTTTTTAATTCATAGACCGAAACTTATTTACAGAATGACAAACTTTTCAGACCTAATGATGTGGTTTCACGGGCGTGGAATGTTAGGAAAATTGCTCGAAGGAATGGATCGTCTTGAATACCCTATGAAATTGAAGTTATAAAAGAACTCGTAAAAGTTTGACAAGTTCGGATGTTCTTCCATGAAACTAGAGAGAAACTGTTCCCACGTAAATAATTTTTTAATTCAAAGACCAAAACTTGTTTACAAAAAGACAAACTATTTAGACCAAAAGATGCGATTTCCCGAGAATGAAATGTTCGGGAATATTATTTAACTTTATTTATATAAAAATAATAATTTCACTACACACGCTATATATATTTTCATTTAATCATAACACAATTCGACAAAAGGAAAAATGGTATTTCCAATATTTTTGGAGACATCTATCGGTACGTTGTGGACAAGTATTGGTAATAGCGAATTCAGTAAACAATTCAAAAACTGTGCAGATTTCTATCGGTTCTTGTACTAGTTCTACCGATACAAGTATAATTTCTATCGAAACAAGTCAAGCAACTACCGATACAAGTATACTAAAAACTTCAGAAGTAAAAATTCTCACCCTGCAACTTCTATTGATACAAGTATACAAACTATCGATACGTCAAAACACATAACTACCGATACAACCCAAGTTAGTGAACAACCTCTCTCCTACCCTGTAATTCTACCGATACAAGCATAAGTTCTAACGGAACAAGTAAGCAGAATCTCAAGAATTATGCCAAAACACAAGTTTAATAACTCAAACATACCCAACTTCAATTTTGCATTAGACCATCACACAACATACATAATTTCCAAGTCGTTACATAGCATCTTAAGTTTATACTCTAAATTACACTTCATGCATACCACATACAACATAATAAGTTTATATCATCTCTAATACAAACAAAAGTTAATATCATTCCTAGTACATACCATAAGACCGAGTGATGCAAAAACTACCAACAAACTCCGCGATGGTGTGACTTCAAAGAGATGACAATGATCCGATCTTCAATCAGCAAAACGATCTACAAAACAACTGTGGTAAGCTTTATAACTTAGTAAGTTCGATAGTTTAAGTAGTTACCAATATTGTAATAAGCAACAATAGCTCCATCGAGCAATGATAATCCCATTGTTCTTTAAGTTAAATATGACTCCACTTTCTTGTCTATAACTTTTTGTTACCAGTACTCGATGCTGCTCACACGAGCTGTCAAGGACTTGCAACATATGTGAAAACCCCAGCCATCGGTACGGTGTCTGTTTGTACTGTAAACTATCCCCTAACGATGCTCACACGAGCTGTCGAGAGTATGCATAAAGCATAAGTCCCTGCCATCGAAGGGTCTATAATCCATTTAGGATTCTTTTAACTTTTTTGAATCACGATGCTGCTCACACGAGCTGTCGAGGGCTCGCAACATATGCGATACCCTAACCATTGTGTCGGTACTTTTCAACGGCATAAAGCCTACCATCTTTTTTGTTTCGTTTCTCCGTTCTCTTTGATGCCAAATACTTCTAATTGCATGAACATTCATAATATACGAACAAGAAATTTCATGTAAAATTTACATTACGAACTTACCGAACTGGAATGCAGTTTAGGATAGACTTTAAGGACTAATTTGCCAATTTTCCTTTTTCGTGATCTATAGCACGATCGTAGTCTACATACACAAATCTTTCAATTTCTACATTAAACACTCAATCAGATTATATAACATAATTCAGTCATTGTTTAGAAAATTGATTTTACCCGTAATATTTTCCTTTTATTCAATCTAGCCCTTTCAACACAAAACATGAAAAATAACCCTTCTCTCACATAACCAACCTTAGCTGAATTCCCTAAGGTGTTTATCCCACCCCTTCACACATTTATTTTCACAAAAATACATGTAATTTCACTATTTTCACATTTTTGTCCTTAAACCCTAATTTCATCAAAAATCACTTTACAAAAAGATTTATCCCAAGTATCAAACATTCAAATATTTCAAAAGCTTTCAAGAACAAACATTTTCAACAATTACTTAAAACGATCAATGTTTACTCACCCAATCAAGTCTTGAAAGTTAAAAATGGCAAAACCCTAGTTTTTCCTCTTCTTTTTCGTTGAGAAGATGAAGAAATAAGTGGATTTTTTCCCATTTTCTATTTTAATTTCACATATATTGTCAATGGTAATTTTGTAAATATTTAGTCTTTCATCATTAAGCTTTATTAACAAATTTTTAATCTTGATTAACCTCATTTAAACGTAATTTGACTCATGTTAACCCACCCACTTACATTTCCTTGGTTAATTTACTCATTTGGTCCTAATTAATCTTCTCTACTTTTGTACCCATTACAATTTAGTCCTTTCTATTCAATTTACTATCTAATCAGTAAAATTTCTGAACCAAAATTTAATACGATGTATATAACACGATAGATATTAAAACAAATAAATTTACCACTCAATTTGTCAGATTTGTGATTTCAAAATCACTATTTTCGACACCATTAAAAATCGGGTTGTTACACCACTAGTAATTGATGATAGAGATAGACCACATCGACAGCATGTAGTGTCAGTTCTTGGTAATGTCGGTCCAGGTATTTTGCAGCCACAAATTGATGCTACTCATTTTGAGCTTAAACTAGTTATGTTCTAGTTGTTGTAAACTGTTAGAAAGTTTGGAGGATTACCTACAAAAGATCCAAGTATGCATCTGCGATTATTTTTGGAGGTATGTGATTCTTTTAGACAACAAGGTGTTCCTGAAGATGCCTTGCGATTGAAATTTTTTCCTTATTCTTTGCATGATCGTGCAAGAGCATGTTTAAATACTTTGCCATCGAGTACGATTTCATCTTGGAATGAGTTATGCCAAAGATTTTTGCTATGATATTATCCGCCAAATATGAATGCAAAGACGATAAATGATATTACATCATGTAAGCAATTAGATGATGAAACACTATATGAGGCGTGGGAGAGATATAAGGATTTGCTTAGGAAATGTCCTATGCATGGTTTTCCATATAGGACACAAATAGAGATGTTTTATAATGGGTTGAATGTGCATACAAGAATGGTAATTGATGCGTCAACAAATGGTACGTTGCTGGATAAGACATACAATGAGGCATATGAAATATTAGAGAGAATTGCAAATAATGATTATCAATATCTAACAATAAGAATGAATTCTAGTAGAAGAAATGCAAGTACAATGGAGTTGGATGCAATTACATCGCTTACAGCACAAGTATCTTCATTGGCTAATATGATTAAAATTATGCAGAAACTGAGCATGGCTAGAGAAGTGAAAGTTACTGAAGCAAAATGCGTATATTGTGGAGATGATCATATATTTGAAGAATGTCCATCCAATCTAGCATTTGTTTGTTACATAGGGAATTTCAATAGAGGCAGTCATAATCCTTATCCTAACACATATAATGCAGGTGGGAGACATAATCCAAATTTTAGTTGGAGCAATAATCAAGGAGTCAGTTCGGGCAATGCTGTTCGACAAAATACTGGGAAAGCACCTAGATCTGAACCTAATCTGCCAAAGCAAAATTAGCAGTAAAATGGAGGTTTGTCGTCAATAGAAAATTTGCTGGAAGAATATATGTCTAAAAATGATGCAATTATTCAGAGTCAAGCCGCGTTATTGAGAGCAACGAAAAATCAAGTTGGGCAAATTGCTAATGCAATGAATTCACGTCCGTAAAGAACGTTGCCAAGTGATATTGAGAATACGAGATTACAAGGAAAAGAGCATTGCAAAGCCATTTCACTTACAGGTAATCAATTATTTATTGATGATGATTATGATAACGAATTTGTTGTAATAGATGATGAAGGAAGTCCAGAGTTAGTTGTTGAAGCAAGAAGTAATGTTGAAGCAAAGAGAGAGATGGAAGATATTATGTTGAAAGTTGAAAAGAAAATTGCTCAAATAGAGGTTGAGCCAAGCAAAGAAGAAAATCATGATATTGGTGATGTAAATGAAACTATCAAGACAAAATCTTTCCATCAGACAAAAGAGAAGATTTCACCACCATTTTCGCAAAAAATTGAACAATCGAAGCAAGATGTTCAATTTAAAAAATTTTTGGAGGTACTGAAACAATTGCATATTAATATTCCTCTTGTAGAAGCATTGGAGCAGATGCCCAATTATGTGAAATTCATGAAAGACATTATATCAAGAAAGAAGAAAGTGGGTGAGTTCATTACCATCGCGCTTACTGAAGGGTACACGACGATGTTGGTGAATAAGTTGCCACCAAAGTTAAAAGATTCAGGGAGTTTCACTATCCCTTGCGCTATTGGTAACAACTACATTGGTAAGGCATTATGTGATTTAGGTGTGAGTATTAATCTAATGCCAATTTCAGTTTTCAGGAAATTCAGAATTGGAAGAGCAAGACCTACGACGGTGACACTACAATTAGCAGATCATTCATTCGCGCATCTGAAGTGTAAGATTGAAGATGTGTTGATAAGAGTAGATGAATTTATTTTCCCTATGGATTTCATAATTTTAGAATATAAGGCTGATAAAGAAGTCCCTATAATTTTTGGAAGACCATTTTTAGCTACAGGTAGAGCTTTAATAGATGTGCGAAAAGGTGAATTAACTATTAGAGTTAATGAGAAAAAAACTACGTTTAATGTGTTTAATGCGTTAAAGTATGTAAATGATGCTTGATCGCGCTATGAATGTCACAACAAATATGTGCAAGCGTACGCTGTCGATGCAAGTATAGTAGGCAGAAGTGAATCTGTCAAATATCGATCGCATAGAGATGACTATTTATGTTTAAATCTGTTGAAGCAATTTAAGATAAAATGAAAGAACTATTAAGAGTAATGTCAACGCAAGCTGGTTAAAACTACATAGGTTAAGAGTTAAATCTTGTCGGTGTAAATGTAATATAAAATGTCAGAGTAAATTAATAGAAAATGGATTGATTGTTGAGATGTTGTAATGTAAATTCAAAAATATAAAAGAAATAGATCAAGTGTAAAGAATTAGAGAGGATCACTGACTTCACAAGTTGGCAATGCTAAATGTGACTACAAGGTAATTAATAGATGAATTGTCGCTGCAATTACGTCTAAATGAGATTTTATTGCTATCAAACTCTCTGTTTAACAAAGACCCAAGTACTCACAATTACCACACCCTCCAGTGCTGGTACTGCTTTGTACTCAAGAACAAGTGGCCAAAATTCCTTCTTGCCTCAAGCAGTAGTCTTGCTTGTTAATCTAACTTGTCACCGTACCTTCTAGTGATTGTGACTGTAATTACACTTCTGTGGCCAAAACAGTTAAATCCAAATATAAACAAATGAGAAGAATTGAGTAGAAATCAAAGTAAATCTAACATTAATAGATACTTTCATATAACAATTAATAGTCAATAGAATTTATCAACATTTAAGAGGGATTAAAGAAGAAATTGAAGCATGCTATTCCTAGTCTACTATAATCCTCCCTTAATCACTCCTCTAGTGTCGCACCTAGGTACTTCTCGTCAGAAGCAGTTGCTTCCTTATTGCATCAGGTTACCTTCCTCTAGAATTAAGCTTCCATGGCAACTGACTTTGGGAATGAATGAGAGAAATTGTAGAGTTGAATTCTTCACAGCTTGATATTGATATTCTCTTTCTTCCTTCTATTTATAATCACTGGCAATTGAAGATCTTCCTCCCTTTTCAGATCTAACTCTTTTTTTTGTAATTGTAAAAGTTTGTTATTGCCAGCTATGCACTCATGTAGATCTGATTTGTTCATTAGTCAGTTACAGATTGTCGCGACATTATTGGGCACAAATTATGATTTTAATTTACTACGACAACTTGTCATTCTCTTGCGTAGGTGTTTCTGGATATGTTAGCAGTGTAAAATCCTTGATAAAATGTAGAAGCATTTATGTGATGACATATTTGACCGCAATTTTGGATCAAACTTGTGACCACAACTCTAAATGCTTTCCTACTTTGATCTTCCCAAGTGGATTTCTGTGACAACTTTAGACGCAAAACTAGTACTAAATACAGCGACATTAGTAGCACAAAAGAGATAAAATGAAAGAAAGTAAGATCATACAACACTGAGTTAGAAAAAACAAATACTAAGTATGAAATGTTAAAAATGTATGCTAAATATGATAAAGAAGGAACAAATTATACACTAATTTGAGGAAAAATTAACTGTCATTTCTAATCACACCCCCAAACTTGAGCTTTTACTTGTCCTCATGTAAATAAAAGTTAGCAAAGTTATATCCAAATTCTTGTCACCACATTCATCAGTCTAGCAACTTATATTCTCTGAAATCCTAATGTATAAATTGTATTCATATGCTAGAATATTGTGCCGACAATTTATAGGCATGAATAATCAAAATTGCAACTTCACTAATGCTAGCATCATACTTTAAATCTTAAATCTTCTTAACCAATACAACATTTATTGTATAATAATATACATATATATATATATACATATTATTCTTTTATCAACTTTTGTTTCTTTAATTCTTTCTGTTTTCTTTTATGCGACTGAGGGATGTATTGCATTACTATACTCATGTTCCTGGGCAGTAACGATAGGGTGCAACAAACCCTCAGAGAGCATGTAATTGCACCGAAACACACTCTTACAGTGACAGCCTTTGGCTAGATAACTTTTCTAACACTTGTAATGGAGTGTTCCCCCTTGTTGAGTCACAATGTACCCACATTGAAGTGTCTTTTATTTAGTAAATATAATTATATACATAGTTATAAGATGGTAAGTTAATTCAATATTTAAAGAATGATACTACTAATTTATTACTAATGCAATCCAAACCATTCATCCAAAAATAGAAGGATTCAACATTCAATCACATTCATTCAATTCACGCATTAGCATTCTAAATAATTCAAGAATTTATGCATCAAATGATAAAATTGTGGTCACATTTTTCTTAACTTTGCTTACTTTCATTCAACTAAAAAGACAAATATATTCCTAAACTTGTGAGTGTAATTGCATTTCCATTCCCAACGTCCCCCCAAACTTAATGTCTGCATTGTCCCCAATGCACTGACAATACTATAGAAATTAAAATGGAAATACAACTACAATATAAATGCTAAAGCAAATAAAATGCAGAGACAATAAAAATGCAATGACAATTAAAAGAAATGCATGCAACTAACTACTAAAACGTAAACTAACTCAATGTGTTGCAGCCTTGGAAGTGGTTGCTTTGGACTTCTTTTTCTTCTTAGGGCACTCCTCTTTACTTTTATTCTGTACCTTTCATTTGCGCCTCTTCTCTTTTGGTTCAACCGGTGGAGTTGATTGCTCCTTCATTTCTGGTTGAATGTCGGCTTCATCGATAGTCACGTTCGATGGATGGATCTTAGCAAGTGGTGCCAAGTATAGCACTATAGCTAGAGGATTGGAATCCTCATTGTCGGATGTGACTGCCTCGGCCCAGCTCACCCTAGATGGCGCCAATTATTCAACAGATGCCCCCACATTGGTGGGTGCATCGAAAAATTCCTCTAATAAATTTATCTGGGCAACGTCTTCTTCTTTTTCTTCCTTCTCTTCTTTTCCTTCTTCTTCTTCTACCTCAATACCCACAGAAGCAACTAGTGTGTGCTCTTCCGCAATAGTAGCCTCTCTCTCTACCATAGTGCTCCCCAAACTATTCGACTGTTCGTCTTCATAGAGGCTGGCTATGTTTTGGAAGTAATCTTCCATTTCCTTGGATTGCGCCTCTTGATCCTCATCCTTAGAGATGTGGATTCTATTTGGGGATTGGATGGACTGGGTTTTGCCTTCTGAACCGTGCTACTCTAATGATGGAATGGCTTCATCAATAATAGGAGGGAACACAGGGAATTTATGCATCAGATTTTTGCTCAAACCTCTTAATACGCTGACAATAACAATGTTCCATGCTATAGTATAGACATAGAATAAGTTCTGTCTGAACTGCATCTTTTCGATTGCGTTGACAAGTTTGATTTGTCTGCTGCTCATCCGATCAATAAACTTTTCAATCTCATCTGGCTTCGTCCAAATCTGAGGATCTGTGGGCGCATGGGTCTGAGTGTCTTTTTTTCCCTTTTCCCTTTTCCTTCTTTAGCGGGACCTCCTTCACGGGGTTTCCTGCCCCCTTGTCATCCTTTCCATCAAAATATCATTAATTGGCCCTTTGTTTTCCAAAGTTTCCTCCCTTTCGCGAGGCATAATGCCCATCTATTTACACCGCATCATTATCAGAGAAGGGAAAGGCAGGATACCTATCTGTTTGGTGGCGGCTTCAGCGATTTCTTAATGTAAGACTGTACCAAAATCAATACGTCATCCCTTGAGTATAGAATGTAGCAAGCACATTCTGTCTACAGTGGTGCTATGAGTGGATGGTAGGAGACGACAATTTACAGAATGAAACCACACCTTGCTTTGAACAGTAAGGTATGGATGGTGTGTGGTGTAGTTGTTTGAATCATTGCAAGTCCAAACTGCACCGTCGACGCATAAATCGTTAAGTAAAGGCTCTGCACCTTCCTCTGTTAAGTTTTCCAAGAACTCAACGTGTTCATTCTCTCTCGTCAGCAATATTGAAGAAAGCATTTATGTGGTCAGCGCTCTAGGGCACCAAGCCTTCACGAACAAATATGAATTCCTATTCCGGATCAACCAGGTTAGCATAAAATTCCCTTACCATGGAGTGAGAGTACCCGGCTGGATGGTCACAAAACTGCTCCCATCTCAAACGAGAAATTTTTCTAGTGACCTGCTTCCCCAATGTCAGTTGTAGGGATAACTGAAATCCTTGCTCAGGATGATAGTTCCTTTTCAACGTCACTTCATGATAATGGTCCTTCGCCGCTTTCGATAAAAATAGAATAGGCTCATTGGGTTGTGGTTGGTTGGCGTTTCTGACCATAGCAGTCGAAGACTCAGCCACTGATTTGGATGGGGTTTTCATTCCTCGAGTTCTTGCCATGACTATTGAAATAAAGAGAGTAAGAACATTTTGTAGAAAAACAGAAGGTTAAAGTCAAATAAAATACAACAACAATGGTGGTTGTGAGTGTGAGAGAACAATCGGCACAAAAATGGAGTTTTATAGATGATGGTTGTGAGATTATATTGTGCCTGCAGCCAATAAATGCTAGGACACGGATCGTACTATTTCGAAATGATCCAACAGTTAAGGATTAGGGTGAATCAACCGACGTGATTCTTGCTCAAAATGTTTCACTGAGTCATCAATGCAATGTGTCAACAAGTTGTGCTATCATGTGCATCAACAAAAAGGAGATCTTTTACTCATGCATAAAACTAAAGAAATCGAATTAAAAGAAAACAAAAGACAAAAAGTAAATATCAATGACATTCTTAAGTAAATGTGACTAGGTTAATGGTCTCATTTTGTTCGTTGATGCCTAGGTTAAGGTAATGCTTCAATTGTTGGCCATTCACTTTAAATTGGTTCCCATATTACAAATCTTTGATTGTTACCGCACCATGTGAAAATGCTTCGACAACTTCAAAAGGTCCTAACCACCTTGAGCGTAATTTCCCTGGATGCAATTTTAAATGTGAGTTAAATAGAAGCACTAATTGACTAGGAAAAAACTATCGCCGCAAAATGATGTTGTCATGCCATTGTTTAGTTTTTTTCTTTGTAAATGGCAGCATTTTCATAAGCATTTTGTCGAATTTCTTCCAACTCTAAAATGTCCAACAATCTTTTCTGTCCAATAGCATCATAGTTCACATTCACTTACTTGATTTCCCACATGGCCTTATGTTCAAGTTTGACAGGTAAGTGACATGATTTTCCAAACACCAAATGATATGGCGACATCCCTAACAGTGTTTTGTATGCAGTACGAAGCACCCACAATGCATCATTCAACCACGAAGACCAATCTCGTCGAGATGGGTTAACCACCTTCTCAAGAATACCCTTGATTTGTCGAATAGATACTTTTGTTTGTCCATTTGTTTGCATATGATATGTGGTTTCCATGCGATGTTTCACACCGTAACATTTCAAAGCTGTCGCCACTTGATTATAATGGAAATGTGTGCCTTGATCGTACATTAATGGTCGAGGTGATCCGAATCATGTAAGGATATATGTGTGAAAGAACTTTAACACCGTCTGAGCATTGTCCCTTGGAACCGCGATTGCTTTGATCCACTTGGAGAAATAGTTAACAGCTACCAGAATATAAACATTCCCTAAGGAATTTGGAAATGGTTCCATGAATTCTATACCCCAAACATCAAAGAGCTCAACCTTCATGATAGGTTGTTTTTGGAGCATCTCGTTGCGTTGAGATATGGAACTGATGCGCTACCATTTGCCACACTGTTGAGCAAAATTGTGTGCATCTCGAAACAATGTAAGCTAGTAAAATCCTGATTGTAGGACCTTTGCAGCAGTCCTAACACCACCAAAATGGCCCCCATAAGCAGCATCATTGTAATGTTTCAGGACAGAAAGCATTTCTTCCTCATGAATGCAATGAAAAATAATGTTGTCAGCGCATACCTTGAATAGGTATGACTTATTCCAATGATATTTCACAGCATCTCGAAGAAATCTGACCTTCCTATGACCTGTTGCACTCAATGGTAGCTTTTCACAAACTAGGTAATTGACAACATGTCCATACCATGGAGATGCATCGACAAAGAATAATTTCTCATCTGGAAATGCATTAATAATTTGTGATTTATTTTCATCTTCACTTCCAGCTTCCAAATGAGATAAGTTGTCTTTTACTTTGTTTTCGATCCTTTCTTGTCCTTAATCTCAACATCAAATTCTTGTAATAAAAGGATCCATCTAATCAGCCTAGGTTTTGCATATTTCTTAGCAAAAAGGTATCTCAAAGCAGAATGATTAGTATACACTGTAATTTTTGCGCCTACAATATATGAACGAAACTTGTCAAATGCAAAAACTACTACCAGTAACTCTTTCTCAATGGTTTTGTAATTCACCTACGCTTTAATTAGAGTCTTACTAGCATAATAGATTGAATGAAATACCTTATCCTTTCTTTGTCCAATCACAGCACCTACAGCAAAGTCACTCACATCTCACATTACCTCGAATGATTGCGACCAATCTAGTGCGACGACAATGGGTGCCTGTACTAACTGCAGTTTAATCCTTAGAAATGCTTCCAAACAAGCTTTATCGAACAAAATCTTTTTATTTTGCTCCAAGAAAGAGCAAAGTGGTTTTTCTATTTTTGAGAAGTCTCAAATGAATCTTTTATAAAATCTGGCATGACCGAGAAAACTCCTTATTAATTTTACATTATTTGGTGGAGGTAGCTTTTCAATGGTTTCCACCTTTGCTTTATCTACTTCAATGCCTTGATAAGATATTTGATGACCAAGGACAATTCCTTCGGTTGCCATGAAATGGCATTTTCCCAGTTTAGAACCAAGTTGGTGTCCTCACATCTTTTCAACACTTTTGCTAAATTGTCAATATATCAAAATTTTGTCCACACATAGAGAAATCATCCATAAATACCACTAATGAATCCTCGATCATATTAGAGAAGATAGGCATCATGCACCTATGGAGTGTGGCTGAGGCATTACATAAACCAAATAGCATCCATCGGAAAGCAAAGGTTACAAATGGGTATGTAAAAGTTGTCTTTGCTTGATCCTTCGGTGAGATTGCGATCTGGTTGTATCCAGAGTATCCATCAAGGAAACAATAATAGGCCTTACCAGCTAGCCTATCCAACATTTGATCAAAGAACGGAAGTGGGAAGTGATCCTTCTTTATGGCCGCATTTAAACGACGGTAGTCTACACCACTCACCAACCTGTAACAATGCGAGTAGGGATTAGCTCATTTTTATCGTTACTTACCACTGTGATGCCACTCTTCTGAGGCACACATTGGATCGGGCTTACCCATGTGCTATCCGAAATTGGGTACATTATGCTTGCGTCTGGCCATTTGATAATCTCCTTCTTCACTACTTCCTTCATTTTCTCATTCAGTCTCCATTGTTGCTCAATTGACTGTTTTCCTTCATTTCCAGCCTAATTTTATGCATACAGAAAGAGGGACTAATGCCTCTAATGCACGCTATGCTCTAGCCTATGGCTCTTTTGTGCTGCTTCAATATTTCAATTAATTTTTCTTTTTGGTTCGCGTTGAGACTTGCGCTGACAATCATTGGTAATGTATCATTGTCACTTAGGAAAACATATTTCAGGTGTGTTGGCAATGGCTTTAACTCTAGAGTCGGAGCTTTTTCAATCGATAGTTTAAAAACAGGGATCGTCTGATTAATCAGATCCAAAGATTCCAATTGCCGGCCATGTTTCAGCTCACAGACATTAGCCTCAATTTTGTAGTCACATTCAGGTGGGATATTGTCATCAGCTGTCACCACTTATTCCTCTGGTACTACTGAGCTTCGTTCATTAAATTTCTCTATAATTAACTCATCTAGAACATCAATGTGGTGTTATTGTTCCTTACTTCGTGATGGAGATGCTTCGAAAACACTGAAGGTTGCATGTTCATTATTGTGACGCATGATCAACTCGCCCTTGAAATCATCTATAAGTGTGTGTCCTGTTGCAAGAAATGAGAGCCCCAGAACAATGGGCAGCTCTTTATCGGCTTCACAATCAAGTATATAAAATCTATCGAGAACACAAACTTATCGACATGGACGAGAAACATCTTTAATCTATCCTTCAGGTTGTGCCAAAGATTTGTCCTCAAGTTGTAATGTCAATGCAGTGGGCTTCAAATGACCAATCTCTAATTTCCTGAAAGCTGACAATGGCATAAGATTAATGCTAGCTCCTAAATCACATAAAACTTTACCTAGGTAATGGTTTTCAATGGAGAATGGGATTGTAAAATTGCCAGGATCTTTCATTTTTTGTGGCAATTTATTTGTCAATACAGTGCTACACCCTTATGTGAGTGCAATCGTCTCAATATCGGATAGCTTCTTCTTCTTTGATAGTAGCTCCTTCATAAATTTCCCATAGCTGGGGATCTGTACAAGTGCATCAGCTAGAGGTATATTAATATGTAATTGTTTCAAGGTAGATACAAACTTTTGATAATCTCTATCATGATCTTTTTCCTTTAATCACTATGGAAAAGGAAAAGGTTTGTTCACAGCGGGATGTTTTATTGTAATCAATTGTGTCGACATGGGTAGTTGCGTCGATAACTTTTTAGGATGAATGGTCGACATCGGTGTGACTACTGGTGGTTCCTCCATATTTGCTACTACTTTTCTTCTTCAACTGCAACTTCTCCTTGTTGCTTTGGTTCGTTTGCGTCGACAGGTGCTTAGTTGGAGATGTTACTTTATTCGACAATTTACTTTCTACTCGACAATGCGATAACCTTGCAATGCTCCTTTCCTTTTTGATTTTGATTTTCAGTGTCACTGGGCAAAGCACCTGGTGATCGTGTGCTCAAGCTAGAAGTCAGTTGTCCTAGTTATGCTTCCAACGCTCGGATGAAAGATGAATTTCCTTGTACAATTACTTCTATTCTTGTAATATGCTCACGCATCAAAGCTTCAAGAGTAGCTAATGGATCTGATCTTGGTTGAGAATACTGTTGTCACTATTGCTGATGCTGTCCTTGCATATTTGGTACCACAGTCTATTGTGGTTGCATTTGAGTTTATGACTACATCTGGTTTTGTGATCGCATCTGGTCAGGCTGCGCATACACTTGAGATTGTGATTATACTTCTGTTGCTGTTGACCGTAACTCCCTTGTCTAAAGTTACCTTGATTTGAGGAATTTTCATATCTATATGTGGACACTTTTTGACTCCCCCAAGGTTGTTGAGCTCAGCTTGAACTGTTACATGAGTTACCATATGAATTTCCATGGATGTTATTAACATAGAATGCAATTTCAGCATGATGTCAGCAATCCTCATAGTTATGGTTGTCGTCGTAAATTCCACAGGAAAATGTCGGGACATCCATCTGTTGGGCTACTTGAATAGGAGCAACATCACTTGTCCCTTCATGTTTTTAATCATATTTTCCAATGAGGATACTTGTGTACTTAAGGCTGATATAGCATTTAATTCCATAACTCCAGGATTTGTTTTCACCTGAGCAAAACAAGAAATCGGGTATTGATAATCATTTTGTGCAATTCTCTTTAAGATTCGCACGGATTCATTGTAAGTGAAATCACAACAAAGTCTCTAATTGTCCTATCTGGAATTTGCTCTTCTTGTGGTAGTGGTTTATTGTTGACTACTTGTGGCTGCACTATAGGAACAACATTTTGTGGTAGTAATGGTGGTAGATCGTTATTATTTCCAACCATTTTTTTTTGCTCTTGTCTTTATTGTCCTTTCAAGTTCCAGATCAAAACTAACAATGTTGTTAGGATTTCTCCTTGTGGACATAAAACACCTAACAAAGAAAGTTGAAAAGAATTACAAAAGATTAGTAATCATTAAATGGTTAGAAAAGAAACTAGCTGATAGGTCATCTGTACAACTGAATGGAATTTTAGAGGACATACTAGTCCAAGTGCGATATCTCCATCTTACTAGATTTTGTTGTGCTAGATTTTGAAGAAGACAGGGATATCCCCATCTTACTAGGAAAACCATTATTAGCTACATCTAGATATACCATTGATCTAAATACAATTGAACTGATGATGCAAACCAATGGTGATGTAGAAATCTTCAAATGTGGGGATAAGCACGATGGAACTGAAAAACACAATGAGCACTGCCACTTGCTCGACTTAGATAAAGGTGAAGGAGCTAGTAAAATCCCTTTCATGAATAAAGAACGTATCAATAGATTTAAAGAAAGGGATCGATTTAGAGAAATGGAAAAACTCAATGAGAGATGGACTAAACCAAAATAGAAATGATTTGATGGGCGTCGAAACCACCAAATAAATATTCCTACGATAAAATAATACAAAATAGTAGTATAAGGTAGTAGGGTCGATTCCACAGGGACTGGTTGTTGTAATCAACTTTCGTGTTTTTCTCTTGAATAGGATTTTTGTCGTGCCAACACTGACTTGATGGAAAATTAATAAATAAATCAAGGGGTGGACGAAAAATTTCAAAAAATAAGTGAAACAGTAGAAAGAAATAATTTTAAAAATCGTAAAATAAAATAAGAAAATAAATACAAATTTTGTAATCAGAATTAATAAGCCTTAGCCTTAAACTCGGTGTTCTTCGGTTTCCAATTTGATCCTTGAAAAGGTGTTTTGTCCTTCGAACAATAAGCTGATTATAGCAGCTAAGAATGTCTTAGCTGCCAATTCTTCCTTTCGTAGTTGGTTCTAATACGACCAGTCAAACCAGCCCTTACCGATTATCTAATCGTGATACATGTGTTTGTAATTCAAGACCTTGATAGCCTTGCGTTCTGAAGAACCCAACTCGGATTAACGGCCTCAACCGTGTGGGACATTTAAACCCGATCACTATCTCCTTCAACGAAAATACCACTAGTATGAGCCCGCCAAGATATGTCAATTTGTTCACGGGAAGTTGAATACAACACAGTTGACTTTTCTTCCCAACTGCACGCCAAAACAACTCCAACCCAACTTTCACTTTATGTTGAAAGCGAGTTAACTTTTAAGGGACGAATTTTTACTATCTGAATATTTGAGAGAGATGGTGAATATCGTATGAAAGATGTTTAATGCGGATTCATTTCACACGTTTCTTGATCGGAAAGTACATCGACCTAAAGCCAAGATGGAAGTTTAGTGAAGCATGAATTTGATCATGCTCTTATAGTATTATGAAAATAGATTTAATGGTAATGGAAAATGTGGAAAGGAAAAGGGAAAGGGACTTGAAGAATAATTAAACCAACTAAGAAATAAAAAGGAAATTGGAATTGAAAAATGGCAGAATGCTACAGACGAATGGAAATAAAAGAAAAAGGAATAATTGCTTTAAACTCTATCAATTTCAAGTGTGTCCTTCAATGTCGCCACGAAGCCCTATTTATACACAATAAATTTACTAAATATAGCCTAACCACCATCCAAAATAATAATAATTAAATAAAATAAAAAAAAGCAAATTTTTTTCTTCTATTTTAATATTTACATGGTCAAACAAAAATCTATTAAATCCTTAATCGTTTCCATCTTTTTGATTTGGCCCCCATTTTGTCGATTATGCTTCAATTTGGTCATTTTCAACTCATAGCATCCCAATTGAATACCTGTCATGATTAAAATATAAATTCAAGAAATTAGTAGGGATCAATTCAAGATTTCCCCAAATTAAGCAAAAAAAAATAATGCAAATTTAATGTGTTATCATGGGTCAATTTGATCAGGGTAAGCATATCGGATGAGTCCGATAGTAAGACTTAAAGGTAAAATAATGGTACTAACTTCTGTATATTATTGTATATTGAGTTGTGTTCATTAAGTGTGAGATAAGCTTTGTTGGGAAAATGCATATTATAGGAATATAATGTGTGTTCACTGTAAAATGTTGCTACATTAAATTAGCACGACATTACTTAGTCACTCTAAGATATTTTGTAGAAGCGGATATTTGCTAAGACATTCATATATCTAGAACTTTGATCTGCAATATTCCAGACTTATTGATTGCAACCTTGCCTTGTACTGAAGATTTCGCCAATCAATTCTGCTAAGCTAGATAAGTACCTAGTAGATCTGAAGTCTTGTCGGTTAATTCTTGATCAACTTTATTATTTTACATTTTGTTATTACACGCACTTTGCAAACACAAATTATCTTGTTACCACATTTATTTTATATGCATGATTCTTTTGTCAACAGTCTTAACAAATTCTTCTGAATACCAATCTCTTTGTGGATATGATACTCTACTTATGACTTTATTACTTGAACGTTGTGTACACTTGCACATTTGCGACAACAATATTATTTTACACGCGACAAGTTTCTGGCACCGTTCCCGGGGAGATCAATGTAATTCAATAAGATTTTTGTTATACTGTTGAGCTAACATTTGATTTAGTTATTTTTAATTTTGCTTTGATTTTTGTTGTTGCATATTTTTGTAAGAATTATATGAGAAGAAGTGGAGATACTTTTTCATTAGATTCAAAAATAGAACATTAAGAAGACGTAGAAGAGAGTTGCGAAAGTAATAAATGGAGTGAATTGAAGGAAGGGAAAATCTTGAAGTTGTTGTTCAAGTAGTTCGTGAGCCAGAGGTTGTGAATGTTCCACATGTAACACCCAAAACCCGAATACCATCGTCGATTAGGGTTCTAGTGTTTTACTATTCATTTATCACTATTCAACTTTACCATCATATTATTCAACTTTATTTATATAAAAAATAATAATTTCACTTCACACTTTATATATATTGTCATTTAATCATAACACAATTCGACAATGGCAAAAATGGTATTTCCAATATTTTTGGAGACTTCTACTAGTACCTTGTGGACAAGTATCAGTAGTAACCAAGTCAGTAAACAATTCAGAAACTGTGCATATTTCTACCGGTACTTGTACTAGTTCTACCGATACAAGTATAATTTTCATGAAACTACCGATACTAAAAACTCTAGAGAGCTAAAATTCTCACCCTGCAACTTCTACCAATACAAGTATACAAACTACCAATATGTCAAAACACATAACTACCGATACTTGCAATTCAACTACCAATACAACCCAAGTTAGTGAACAACCTCTCTCCCACCCTATAGTTCTACTGATACAAGTGTAAGTTCTACCGGAACAAGTATGCAGAATCTCAAGAATTATGCCAAAACACAAGTTTAATAACTCAAACATACCCAACTTCAATTATGCATTAGACCATCACACAACATACATAATTTCCAAGTCTTTACTTAGAATCTTAAGTTTATACTCTAAATTGCACTTCATGCATACCACATGCAACATAATAAGTTTATATCATCTCTAATACAAACAAAATATAATATCATTCTTAGTACATGCCATAAGACCGAGTGATGTAAAAACTACCAACAAACTCCGGATAGTGTGATTTCAAAGAGATAACAATAATGCGATCTTCAATCAGCAAAATGATCTGTAAAACAACAACAATAACTGTGGTAAGCTTCATAGCTTAGTAAGTTCGATAATTTAAGTAGTTACCAATATTGTAATAAGCAACAATAGCTTCATCAAGCCATGATAATCCCATTATTCTTTGAGTTAAATACGACTCCACTTTTCTATCTACAACGCTCTATTACCAGTACTCGATGTGGCTCTCACGAGCTGTCAAGGACTCGTAACATGTGCGAAAACCCCAACCATTGGCGCGGTGTCTATTAGTACTATAATCTGTCCCCTAACGATGCTGCTCGCACGATCTGTCGAGAGTATGCATAATGCATAAGTCCCAGCCATTGAAGGGTCTATAATCCATTTAAGATTCTTATCACTTTATCGAACCACGATGCTGCTCACACGAGCTGTCGAGGACTCGCAACATATGCGGTACTCCAACCATTGCGTTTGTACTTTTCAACGGCATAAAGCTTACTATCTTTTTCGTTTCATTTCTTTGTTTTCTTTGATGCCAAGTACTTCTAATTGCATGAACATTGATAATATACAAACAAGAAATTTCTATGTAAAATTTACATTACGAACTTACCGGACTAGATTGCAGTTTAGGATAGACTTTAGAGACTAATCCGCCAATTTCCCTTTTTCGCGATCTGCAGCACGATCGTAGTCTACATCCACAAATAAATCAATTTCTTACATTAAACACTCAACTAGATTATATAACATAATTCGGTCCTTTTTGGGAAATTTATAGTTTTACCCCTAATATTTTTTTATTCAATCTAGTCCTTTCAACACAAAACATGCAAAATAACCATTCTCTCACACAACCAACCTTAGCCAAATTCCCTAGGTTGTTTGTCCCACCCCTTCACACATTTATTTTCACAACAATATATGTAATCTCACCATTTTTCACATTTTAGTCCTTAAACCCTAATTTAATAAAAAATCACTTTACAAAAAGATTTATCCCAAGTATCATACATTCAAATATATCAAAAGATTTCAAGAATAAGCATTTTTAACATTGACAAGTTTCCTAACATTTGACAAATTTACAAATTAGCCCTTACATAAGCTAGATTAAGCTAATACAGACTCAAAAACATAAAAATTAATAAAAATGATCAAGGTTTACTCACCCGATCAAGCCTCAAAAGTTTAAAATGGAAAAACCCTAGTTTTTCCCCTTATTTTCCGTGGAGAAGATGAAGAAATAAGTGGATTTTTTCCTATTTTCTATTTTAATTTCATATATATAGTTAATGGTAATTTTGTAAATATTTATACTTTTATCATTAACCTTAATTAACCCATTTTTAATCTTGATTAAAACAATTTATACTTAATTTTACTCATGTTAACCCACCCACAAACATTTCCTTGGTTAATTTACTCATTTGGTCCTTCTAATTAATCTTCTCTACTTTTGCACCCATTACAATTTACTCCTTTCTATTCAATTAAATATCTAATCAGTAAAATTTTTGAACCAGAATTTAATACGATGCATATAACACCATAAATATTAAAATAAATAAATTTATGACTCAACTCGTCAGATTTGTTATTTCGAAATCACTATTTTCGACACCGCTGAAAATCGGTCTGTTACACCACAATTAATTGATGATAGAGATAGACCAATTCAAGAGCATGTAGTGCCAGTTCTTGATAATGTCGGTCTAGGTATTTTGCGACCACAAATTGATGCTACTCATTTTGAGCTTAAACTAGTTATTTTCCAAATGTTGCAAACTATTGGACAGTTTGGAGGATTACCTACAAAAGATCCAAGGATTCATTTGTGATTATTTTTGGAGGTATGTGATTCTTTTAGATAACAATGTTCCTGAAGATGCCTTGCTATTGAAATTTTTTCCTTATTCTTTGTGTGATCGTGCAAGAGCATGGTTAAATGCTTTGCCATAGGGTACGATTTCATCTTGGAATGAGTTATGCCAAAGATTTTCGCTACGATATAATTCGCCAAATATGAATGCAAAGATGAGAAATGATATTACATCATTTAAGCAATTCGATGATGAAACACTTTATGGGGTGTGGGAGAGATATAATGATTTGTTTAGGAAATGTCCTATACATGGTTTTCCACATTGGACACAAATGGAGATGTTTTATAATGGGTTGAATGCGCACAGAAGAATGGTAGTTGATGCGTCAGCAAATGGTACGTTGATTGATAAGATATACAATGAGGTATATGAAATATTAGAGAGAATTACGAATAATGATTATCAATATCTAACAATAAGAATGAATTCTGGTAGAAGAAATGTTGGTACAATGGAGTTGGATGCAATTACATCACTTATTACGCAAGTATCTTCGTTGGATAATATGATCAAAACTATGCAGAAATCGAGCATGGATAGAGAAGTGAAAGTTGCTGAAGCAAAATGCGTATATTATGGAGATGATCATATTTTTGAAGAATGTCCATCCAATCCAGCATTTGTTTGTTACATAGGGAATTTCAATAAAGGTAATCATAATTCTTATCCTAACACATATAATGCAGGTGGGAGACAGAATCAAAATTTTAGTTGGAGCAATAATCAAGGAGTCAGTTCGGGTAATGTTGTTCGATAAAATACTGACAGAGCACTTGGATTTGAACCTAATTTGCCAAAGCAAAATCAGCAGCATAATAGAGGTTTGTCGTCAATAGAAAATTTGTTGAAAGAATATATGTCTAAAAATGATGCAATTAATTAGAGTCAAGCTGCGTCATTGAGAGCATTAGAAAATCAAATTGGGCAAATTGCTAATGCAATGAGTTGACGTCCGCAATGTCTTTTCAAATTCTAGATCAAAACTTACAATGTCCTTAGGATTTCTCCTTGTAGACATGCAATACCTTCAAAGCTAGAAAAGAAAACAACAGAAAAAGAAACAAATCAGAAAAAGTTAAAACTTAGAATTAATTACAACAACAAAAGCAAACATCAAACAAATGCCATTCCTTGGCAACGACGCCAAAACTTGATTGGTGTTTTTACGTCACAGTAATGTGCAAGCGGATACACGTCGATGCATGTATAATTGATAGACAATTCTATCGGATATCGATCCCACGAGGAATGGGTTCTTGATGTCAAAGTGTCGAAGCAATTAATATTGTAATCAAGTAAGATATGAGTAAGGATGTCAGTGCAATTATGTCAGATTTCCACAGTATAATAATCAGTAATGTCAATGCAATTAGAGTTAAACTTTAGAAGTTAAGTTTCAGTATACTAAAAATAAATTTAACTGTGTTGAGTGTTGATTGCTGAATATTTAAATGTATAAAATGGTTCACTGAATCTGCTATGTCGCAACGCTGGATGCGTCGACAAGGTAGGGTATAGATGAATTGTCGCTGCAATGAAGTCCCTTTGAGTTCTTACCAATAACAGCTCCTTACTTAATCCCGACTTAAATACCCATAATCACTCCACCTCTCGGTGCAAGCAACGACGTGTATCCAAGAACAAGTAACTGGTTTTTATCCCAGTCCCGAGCAGCTCTCGCCTAACCTACTTGTTAACCTAACCTGTCACCACATCTCTCGATGTCGGCGTATTGAAATTTTACTCTCGTGCTTAAAGCGGTTAGATCAAAGAATAAACGGATAAGCAGTGTAAAGTAAGAATCAAAATGATCTAATATTAAAAGACACTCTCGTATTCATTTAATATCATCAAAATTCATCATCGTCTAAGATGAATTAAATAGTACAACAAAGCCTACTATCTCTAGACTATTAGGCCTACTCTCTAATTGTTCCTCTTTCTCGGCATCAAGCACCTCTCGTCGAAAGCAGTTGTAGACTTGCTTCATCAACTCCCCGATTTCCATCTCAAATCTTCAATTCACACAGAATTTTCAGAATTTAATCCACTTTCTCTCGATGATTTCTTTCCTTCTTTGTTTGTCTATTTATAACCTCTAAAAAATTGTAGGATTCAGCCTTCATTTTTAGATCCAGATCTAGATCTTACAGCTGTCAAAATTAGTTAGATTACAACTGTGTACTCACGTAGTTCTAGTATGTTCTTCAGAAATCTGCTGATTGTCGCTGTATCACTAGGCGTATTATGAATTTATAATTGCAGTGACATCTGTGCCTGCGTTAGTGCTTCCAGCTGTGGATTCAGCTTGATTCTACTCATTCAAGGTTTAGTTGCAATGCAACGACATCTCTTGGTCGCAATTACCAGCTGATCTTGTGGTTGCATTCATCCAATATTAAGCTCTAGACTTAGTTTCTGCGCTGACAATATTAAGACGTAATATATTGACTGCTTGCATCGACATTAGTACAAAAATAGATAAAAATAACAAGAATTTAAACTAATTATCAATGAGTTGGAAAACATGAAAACTAAGTCCAAAATGCTAACGATGCATGCTAAATGAAATACAAAAGAGACAATTAGAACACTAAATTAGGGAGAAAATCTATGTCATTTGTAGTACCATCACACCCTCAAACTTGAGTTTTTACTTGTCCTCAAGTAAACAAAAATTAACAAAGTAACAATTAGAAATGTCACCGCAATCATTATCCATACAACTTGAATTCTCTAAATCCTAATGTGTAAATTGCATTCATATAATAAAATAACGCGTTAACAATTTATGGTATGAACAACTTAAAACTGCAAGTTCATCAGTGTTAGTATCGTGCATTGAATCTTAACCTTCCTTAAACCATTTTAGCAATTTATTCTTCTTTTTCTTTTCTTTTTTTCTTTTTCTCATTTTTTATTTTGTTTTTCTAGTGACTGAATGATGTCATTACATTACTCTACCTTTGTTCTTGAGCAGTAACAATGGGGTGCAACAAACCCCCATGTGGCATGTAATTACGCCGACACACACTCTGGCATTTACTCTTGCATTTACAGCCTTTGGCTAGATAAGTTTACTTTTCTAAGTTTGCAGCGGAGTGTTCTTCCTTACAATTCACAATGCACTCACAATGGAGTGTCTTTTATTCATACAATGTCGTTGTACTGGTCAGTTAGTCCAAAATTCAATACCAACACTGTCCATATATTATTGAAGCAATTTCAATTATTCATTCAAAAATAGCAGACTCATCATTCATTCATATTCATCCAATTTCCACATCAGCATGAATTACGCATCAAAAAATTATGGGCACAATTCAGCTGAAATCTTGTAAATTTTAATTAACTAAAGAAAAAAATAAAAGTCAAACATGAAGGTGTAGTTGCATTTCCAATTCATATTAGCTTCCCAAACTTAATGTCTGCATTGTCCTTAATGCACTGACAATAGTTATATATATATTATGGAAATGCAACTACAATGTATTAAACTAAAATGAATGCAATGACAATTAAAATGCAAGCACAATAAAAATGTATGAAAACTAACTAAAAAGAGATGTACCAAATTATTCAGCAGCAGCCGATGCAGAGGCTGCTTTAGTTTTCTTCTTCTTTTTCGGGCACTCTTCCTCATCATGGTGCTTTTTCTTTTTCTTTTTCTTGCATCTCTTATACTTCTTATCCTTTGAACCAATCGGCTCAGTGGATTGCTCCTCCTCAGCGGGTTGGCTGATGGCCTCATCAGTTGTCACTTCTGATGGGTGGATCTTGACGAGTGGTGCTATGTAGGGCACAATAGCCAGAGGATTCAGGTCTTCTATTTTTCCAGTGACAACCTCAGCCTAACTCACAGTAGGTCGAGTATCATCTGAATTGGATACCTCCACAACATCCTTAACAATCATTGTTGGGGCATCGATGTCCTTCTCCTCTTACACCTCGACAGGTTCTGTTTCTTCCTTCTCTTCTTCCTTTCCTCCCTCGTCTTGATCCTTCTCCCAATTACCTCTCTAATTTGCCTCTTCTTATACACTCTGCTCATTTTCAACTGGACTAATGTCAGCACAATTGACTGCATCAACATCTTCTTCCAGAACAGTTGCCCTTTCTACTATATTTGTGCCCAGACTATTTGAGAATTCATCTTCGAATAAGTGGGTGATGTTACGATGAAAATCGTCATTAGCTTTTGATTACCTACCATCCTTCTCATCATCGAAAATATGAATCTGGTTTGGTGAAGGGGCAAGCTTACTATCGGCTATTAGAGGAAGGTTGCTTAAAAGATGAATACTTCATCGGGGGGTAGATGGATGGGAAAGTTAGGAAATCTTGTAGTAGGGTATGGTTGATCTTGCTCAATGCAGTGACAAGGGCTTCATTCCACGCCTTGGTGTATGCATAAAACTTATGGAGTCGAAAATCCATGTCATCCACAATGTAGTTGGTGTGAATAGAACACATGTCGAGGCAGTCTGGGTGTAACTCCATCAAAGCCAGTTTCTTCGCCATTTGAGTTTCTGTCGGCACATCAATTTTTTCAGCCTTCTTCTTACCCTTTCCTTTGTCCTTCTTCTTAGAGATCTCTTTGGCCACTAGGGTGTCTTTGCTCGGTGTCACGCTCTCAACAAAAATATCATTGATCGATCCTTTGTTATCCAGGACCTCCTCATCATCATTAGGCATAATGTCCTTATGTTGATAGAGTAACATAATAAGAGAGGGGAAAGGAAGGATACCAGTTTTCTTTTCTACAGTTTCTGCGATTTGGGCATGTATAAGCTCCGCAATGTCGATGTGTCAGTGGTACAGAATGGAATGCAGCATACACATACGGTCCAATGTGGTCGTAGTGCTGTGGGTTAAAGGCAGAACAAGACTATTGATAAAATGAAAGCATACCTTACAAAAAATTTTAAGGTAGGGCCTATGCATTGTATAATTATGAAAGCCATTTCCCGTCCATGTAGCATAATCGACACAAAGATCTTTCTTCATCTGAGCCATGCAATCGTCATCCAAGCTATGCATAAAAGGCGAGTGATCATCGACCCATTCTGGAATCTATAGTAACACGTTGATATGGGCAGCGCTCCATGGAACAAGTCTCTCTCGAACAAAGATGAATTCTTATTCTTGGTCCACTAGATTCACATAATATTCCCTAACCAAAGTTGGGGAGTAGCCCGAGGGATGGTCGTAGAAATATTCCCACCCGAGGTAATTGATGGTACGGTGGATTTATTTTTCGAGGGTTTGGTGTGGGGAAAGTTGAAGGCCTTGTTCAGGGTGGATGTTGCATTTTAGCATAACATTATGGTACCAGTCTTTAGCTGCAATCGTTAAAAACAAAACTGGGGCTATGGTTGAAGGCGGTGGTGTTGTGGATGGAGCCACAGTAAGAGTGGTTAGAGTGATCTTGAAGGAGGGTTTAGAAGTGTTTTTGGAAGCATGGGTTTTAGCCATGGTGAGAAGAAAAGAAAGTAAAGAAGATTTGCAGAAGAATATTACTTCGAAATAAGAAAAGAAAATATGAAGACAATGAAGGAGATGAGTTACAGAAGCAATGGCGGGTATGAAGAGAAAGATAACTGTAGTGGGAGGCTTTATAACCTAGGTGTAATGAGTGGAATAACACGAGGAAACATGCGTTTGCAGCCATTAATTGCTAGGTTGTAGATGGTACTGATTTATTTTGATCCAACGACTGAGATAGGAACAAATCAATTGGCGCAATTCTTATTGAAAAAGTAACGCTGACTCATAACAGAATGCGCTGACAATCTATGCTTCAATGCGTCGACAAAAAGATGATTTTTATTTCTGCTAAGAATCTGAAACAACACAAAGATAAGTGAAACAAAAAAAGTAAATAAAAGAATGTATCGACATTATTTTAAGTAAATAAAAGTAAATAAAAGAATGCCCATCCTTTAAGTTTTTGATTGTCACCGTACCTCTTTGAAATGCTTCGACAACTCTGATTAGACCTGACAACCTTGATCGCAATTTTCCTGGATGAAATTTCAAACATGAGTTAAATAAAAGTACCAACTGATCAGGAAGAAATTGTCGACGCAAAATGATGTTGTCATGCCATCTCATTATCTTTTTCTTGTATATCATAGCATGGCGTCGAATATCCTCTAATTTCGTGTTGTCCAACAAGTTTGACAGGCAGGTGATAAGATTTTCTGAACACTAGTTGATATGGCGACATCCTCAACGAGGTTTTTTAGGCGCTGCGAAGAGCCCATAATGCATCATGTAACCGTGCCGAACAATCCTTCCTAGATGGATTAACCACATTCTTAAGTATGCTCTTAATTTGACGATTAGAGACTTCGGCTTGATCATTAGTTTGTGGGTGACATGTGGTGGCCATACGATGCGTCACACCATATCGCTTTAATGAAATCGCCACTTGGTTTTTATAGAAATGAGTGTCTTGATCGCTTATCAACGCTCTTGATGTTTCAAACCTTGTAAGGATGTATGTGTGCAAGAACTTCAACACTGTCCGAGCGTCATCTTTGGGTACTGTAATAGCTTCAATTCACTTTGAGACATAGTCAACAGCCACTAAAATATACACATTTCTAAAAGAGTTTGGAAATGGCCCCATAAAATCTATACCCTAGACATCGAAGAGCTCTACCTCCATAATGTGTTGTTAGAGCATCTCGTTGCATTGAAATATGGATCCAGTGCATTGACAACGATAACATTGTTATACGAAATTGTTGGCGTCTCGAAACAAATTGGACCAATAAAATCCTGATTGCAGGACCTTTGCAGTAGTTCTTGTTCCAACAAAATTACCTCCATAAGGGGCATCATGGCAGTGTTGCAGGATTGGTATCATTCCTTCTTCAGGTACACAACGATGGATGATATTGTCGATACATACCTTAACTAGGTATGGCTTATTCCAATGGTACTTGGCAGCATCACGTATGAACCTGATCTTCTTGTGACCAGTCGCATCCATAGGTAGCTTTCCGCACGCAAGGTAACAACATCAACATACCATGGTGATGTGTCGACAGTGAATAATTTCTCGTTAGGAAATGCTTCGACAATCTAGGTCATTTGTCCATTTTCACTCCAAATTTCCAGCCGAGACAAGTAGTCTGCTACTTGATTTTCAAATTATTTCCTATCTCTAATTTCAACATCAAATTCTTGGAGTAATAGGATCCATCTGATGAGTCTAGGTTTGGCATATTTTTTGTTGAAAAGGAATCTCAATGCTGAATGATCTGTGTAAACTGTAATCTTTGCGCCTACAGGATAGGAATGAAACTTGTCAAATAGGAAGACTACTGCTAGCAACTCTTTCTCAGTCATGGTGTAATTAACTTGTGTTTCTATTAGGGTTTTACAAGCATAGTAAATAGAATGAAATACCTTTCTGTTCTTTGGCCTAGGACAGCTCTACAACAAAGTCATTGGCGTCGACATTAGTTTGAATGGTCGCACATTAGTAAATAGAAAGATTCTTATTGCTTTGACAGTGGTGGGCGGTGGTAATTTTTTGATGATTTTGACCTTTGCTCTATCGACCTCAATGCCCTGACAAGATATACGATGGCCAAGGACAATTCCTTCAGTTGCCATGAAATGAAATTTCTCCCAAGTTAGAACAAGATTTGTTTCCTCGCATCTTTTCAAAACTCTTGCTAGATTGTCAGTGCATTGGTCAAAATTCTGTCCATAGACAAAGAAATCATCCATGAATTCCTCGAGTAAGTCCTCAATCATATCCAAGAATATCGCTATCATACACCTTTGGAAAGTTGCTGGTGCATTACACAACCCAAACGACATCCGTCGGAAAGCAAATGCTCCAAAAGGACATGTGAACGTTGTCTTTGCTTGATCCTCTAGCATAATGGCAATTTGGTTGTATCCAGAGTAGCAATCCAGGAAGCAATAATAGGCTTTACCAGCTAGCCTATCTAGCATCTGATCGATGAAAGGTAGTGGAAATGGTCTTTCTTTGTGATCGCATTCAGTCGTCAGTAATCCATGCATACTCGTCATCTTATTCCGATACGAGTAGGGATTAACTCGTTCATATCGTTAGTCATAACTGTGAAACCACTCTTTTTTGGCACACATTAAACGGGGCTTATCAAATTGCTATCGAAAATAGGATATATAATGCCCGCATCTAACCATTTAATGATTGCCGCTTCATCTTCTAGCCTTATCTTATGCATACAAAAAGAGGGACTAATGCCTCTGATATCTATGTGCTCTAGGCTGTGGCTTTTTTATGTTCTTTTAGAATTGCGATGAGCTTTTCTTCTTGCATTGCATCAAGGGATGCATTGACAATAACAGGAAGCGTCTCATTGTCACCAAGGAAAACATATTTCAAATGTGTTGGCAATGGTTTTAACTCCAAGGTAGGAGCTTGTTCGACAGATGGTTTAAACACTGGATTGTCCTGTTAGACAAATCCAACGACTCCATTTGCCAATTCTGACGTAGCTCACAATTATTTACCTCCTCTTTGTCGACACAATCATTTAGAATGTCATCGATAGATGTCGCCGCATCATCATCAGACAATGTTGAACTTCGTGCATGAAATTCTTCCAATATAATCTCGTCCAACATGTCAATGTGGTAACATTGTTCTTTAGGTCTGGACGGTGATGCCTTAAACACATTGAAAGTTACATGGTCATCATTATGACGTATAACTAGTTCTCCCTTGAACACGTCAATAAGTGTTCGTCACATTGGTTGAAATGGCCGTCCCAAAATAATGGGTACCTCCTTATCTGCTTCGTAGTCTAGGATAATAAAATCAGCAGGGAACACCAACTTTTCAACTTGGACAAGAACATCTTTGATTTGTCCTTCATGTTGTGCTAAGGATCTGTCCGCCAATTGTAATGTCACAGCGGTGGGCTTCATCGAACCTATTCCTAATTTCTTGAAATAGACAAAGGCATTAGGTTAATATTTGCTCCTAAATCACATAAAGCTTTACCTAAGTAATGATTCCCAATGGACCATGGGATTGTGAAGTTGCCAGGATCATTCATCCTGGTTGGGAACTTGTTTGTGAGCACAGCACTGCACCCCTCTATAAGCACAATCGTCTCGATGTCAGAAAAATTATTTTTCTTTGTTAATAGCTCCTTCACGTATTTCCCATAACTGGGTATCTGCACAAGAGCATCTATTAGAGGTATATTTATGTGTAGTAATTTCAGAGTAGAAACAAACTTTTGGTATTCTTTGTCATGGACTTTTTCTTTGAATCGTTGTGGAAACGAAAAAGGTATGGTGGTAGTGGGTTATTGTGAATAACTTGGTGGTATTGACATTGGTGGTTGTGTAGACAACTTATTTGGACAGACTGTAGGTAAAGATGGTATTATAGTTAGTTCTTCAGCATTGATTTCTACTTGACTTTCTTTAGTTATATCCTCTTCTTATTGCTGCGAAATGGATGCATCAACATGGTTGTGATTAGGAATGGTTAGCCCTACTGTCTGTTTTCCACTTCTTAGCGTGATTGCTTTGCAATGCTCCTTCCCCCTTTGTGTTGGATTTTCAGTATCACTAGGCAGAGTACCTGGTGACCCGATGCTGAGATTAGAAGCCAACGGACCGAGCTGAGTTTCCAATGCTCGTATGGAAGAAGAGTTTCCATGCACTATTGCTTTGGTTCGTGTGATATGCTCGCGCATCATTAGTTCAAGAGTAGTCATAGGATCTGCCATTGGTTGAGCAAATTACTGTTGTTAATGCTGATACAGACTATTGTGGCTGTAATGGCGATTGTGGTTGCATTGAACTATGTGACTGCATTTGGTCTGAATGAGAATTTACTTGCGAATTTTGAAGGTAATTCGATAGCTGATTGTTGTTGTAACTCTATTGTCTATAATTCCCTTAATTTGAGGAATCTCTATAGCTATATATGAAAGCATTCTTATTCCCCCAAGGTTGTTGAGAACGGTTATTGTATGAGTTACCAAATGAACCCCCTCAAATGTTAACATAATATGCATTTTCTGTAAGTTATGGGCAAGTCCTCATAGCTATGGTTGTCGTCGCAAATCTCACAAGAAAATATTGGCGCATCCAATTGTTGGGCTACTTGTATAGGAGCAACATCGCTTGTTCCTTTCATATTCTTTATGATGTTGGCCAGTGAAGATACCTGCGCTGACAATGCAGAAATAGCTTCTAATTCAAGAACTCTAGGGTTAGTTTTCACCTATGTAGAACGAGAGATTGGATATTGGTAGTCATTCTGGGCAATCCTCTCTAGAATTCAAACAGCTTCATCGTATATGCAATCCAACAATGGACCATTTGTAGATGCATCAACAGGATTCCTTATTTGAGCATTTAAACCATTATAAAAAATCTCAATTTGGGTCTCTTGTTGAATTCCATTCATTGGCAGCATCGAAGTAATGCTTTACAACGCTCCCAGGTTGTGTGTAAATTCTCATCATCAAGCTGATGATATGTAGTGATATCATTCCACAACCTAGCATTAATTGTCATCAGATTAAATCACAAAACAAATTATGTTACTAATGCATTCCAAGATGTGATAGATCCAGCTGGCAATTCTAAAAACCATGTTCGTGCTTTACCCTGCAACGAATAAAGAAATAATTGCATTTTCAAGGCATCATCAGGGACACCATGTTGACTAAAGGATGCACAAATAAGTAAACAAAATTTCAAATGTTCTCTTCAGTCTTCATGTGGAAAATCTGAATACTCCCCATTTGAGTTGAGCATCTGAAACATCATCCGTTTCAATTCAAAATTGCCAGCCTCAATAGTCAGTCTCACAACCCCTGATTGTAGATCATCGAGTATAGGCACAACAAAATCTCTTATTGTCCTATCATATACTTGTTTGTTTTGTGGTAGCGGTGGTGGTAAATCATTGATTACTTGTGGTAGCACTGGAGGAATATTATTTTGTGGCAGTATTGGTGGTAAATTATTGTTGTTTCTAGCCATCCTTCTTTGCTCTTGCCTTCTCCTCCTCAATGTCTTTTCAAGTTCTACATCAAAACTTACAATGTCCTTAGGATTTCTCCTTGTGGACATGTAATACCTTCAAAGGTAGAAAAGAAAACAACAGAAAAAGAAACAAATCAGTAAAAGTTTAAAGTTAGAATTAATTTCAACAACAAAAATAAACATCAAACAAACGCCATTCCTCGACAACGACACCAAAACTTGATCGGTGTTTTTACGTCACAGCAATATGCAAGCAGACACACGTCAATGCAAGTATAGTTGATAGAAAATTCTATCGAATATCGATCCCACGAGGAATGAGTTCTTAACGTCTAAGTGTCGAAGCAATTAATATTGTAATCAGGTAAGATGTGAGTAAGGATGTCGGTGCAATTATGTCAAATTTGTATACTAAAATAATTAGTATTGTCAAAGCAATTAAAGTTAAACTTTAGTAGTTAAGTGTTAGTGTGCTAAAAATATACTCAATTGTGTTGAGTGTTGAGTGCTAAATATTTAAATGCATAAAATGTAAATGTGACCAAGTGTAAATGGTAGAAATAGTTCAACGAATCTGCTAAGTCACAACGCTGGATGCGTCAACAAGGTAGAGTATAGATGAATTGTCACTGCAATGAAGTCCCTTTGTGTTCTTACCAACAACAACTCCCGACTTAATCCCAACTTAAATATCCACAATCACTCCACCTCTTGGTGTGAGCAACGATGTGTATCCAAGAACAAGTAACTGATTTTTATTGCAGTCCGGAGTAGCTCTCGCCTAACCTAACCTGTCACTTCATCTCTTGATGTCAGCATACTGCAATTTTACTCTCGTGCTTAAAGCAATTAGATCCATGAATAAACAAATAAGCAGTGTAAAGTAAGAATCAAAATGATATAATATTAAAATACACTCTTGTATTCATTTAATATCATCAAAATCCATTATTGTTTAAGAAGAATTAAAAAGTACAATGAAGCTTACTATCTCTAGACTACTAGGCCTACTCCTTAATTGTTCCTCTTGCTCGGCATCAAGCACCTCTCGTCAGAAGCAAATGTAGACATGCTTCATCAGCTCCTCGATTTTCAGCTCAAATCTTCAATTCACAAAGAATTTTCAGAATTTAATCCTCTTGCTCTCAATGATTTCTTTCCTTTTTTATTTGTCTATTTATAACCTCTAAAAAATTGTAGGATTCGGCCTTCATTTTCAGATCCAAATCTAGATCTTACAGCTGTCAAAATTATTTAGATTACAACTATGCACTCATGCAGTTCTAGTATGTTCTTCAGAGGTCTGCAAATTATCGCTATATCACTGGACGCATTTTGAATTTATAATTGCAGCGGCATCTGTGAAATTCCTGCGTTGGTGCTTCCATCTGTGGATTTAGCTTGATTGTACTCATTCAATGTTTAGCTGCAATGCGACGACTTCTCTTGGTCGCAATTACCAACTGATCTTATGGCTGTATTCATCCAGTATTAAGCTCTAGACTTAGTTCCTGCGCTGACAATATTAAGACCCAATATATCGGCTGCTTGCATCAACATTAGTACAAAAATAGATAAAAATAACAAGAATTTAAACTAACTATCAATAAGTTAGAAAACATGAAAACTACGTCCAAAATGCTAACGATGCATGCTAAATGAAATACAAAAGAGACAATTAGAACACTAAATTAGGGAGAAAATATATGTTATTTGTAATACCATAAGTTGCCAAGTGATACTGAGAATGTGAGATTATAAGGAAAAGAGCATTGCAAAGCCATTTCACTTACAGGTAATCAATTATTTGTTGATGATGATTATATAACAATTTTTTTGTAATAGATGATGAAGGAAGTCCAAAGTTAGTTGTTGAAGCAAGAAGTAATGTTGAAGCAAAAAGAGAGATGGAGTATATTATGTTGAAAGCTGAAAAGAAAATTGTTCAATCAGAGGTTGAGCCAAGCAAAGAAGAAAATCATGATATTGATGATGTAAAGGAAATTGTCAAGATAAAATATTGCCATCATACAAAAGAAAATATTTCACCACCATTTCCGCAAAAATTTGAACAGTCGAAGCAAGATGTTCAATTTAAGAAATTTTTTGAGGTACTGAAACAATTGCATATTAATATCCCTCTTGTAGAAGCATTGAAGTATATGTCCAATTATGTGAAATTCATGAAAGACATTCTATCCAAAAAGAAGAAATTGGGTGAGCTCGAGATCATCGCGCTTACTAAAGGGTACATAGAGATGTTGGTGAATAAGTTGCCAGCAAAGTTAAAAGATTCAGGGAGTTTCACTATCCCTTGTGCTATTGGTAACAACTACATTGGTAAGGCATTATGTGATTTAGGTGTGAGTATTAATCTAATGCCAATGTCAGTTTTTAGGAAACTCAGAATTGGAAGAGTGAGACCTACGACGGTGACACTATAATTAGTAGATCATCATTCGCGCATCCGAAGGGTAAGATTGAAGATATGTTGATAAGAGTAGATGAATTTATTTTCCTTACGGATTTCATAATTTTAGAATATAAGGCTGATAAAGAAGACCCCATAATTTTGGGAAAACCATTTTTAGCTATGGGTAGAGCTTTAATATATGTGCCAAAAGGAGAATTAACTATTAGAGTTAATGAGCAAAAAGTTATGTTTAATGTGTTTAATACATTAAAGTATGTAGATGAGGCTTGATTGCGCTATGAACGTCACAACAAATATGTACAAGCATACACTGTAGATGCAAGTATAGTAGACAGAAGTGAATCTTATGAATATCAATCCCACAAAGATGGCTATTTATGTTTAAATCTGTCGAAGTAATTTGAGTTAAAATGAAAAGAACTATTAAGAGCAATGTCAATGCAAGCTGGTTAAAACTACATAGGTTAAGAGTTAAATCTTGTCATGTAATATAAAATCTCAGAGTAAATTAATAGAAAATGGATTGATTGTTGAGATGTTGTAATGTAAATTCAGAAATATAAAAGAAATAGATCAAGTGTAAAGAATTGGAGAGGATCACTAACTTCATAAGTTGGCAATGCTAAATGTGACTATAAGGTAACTAATAGATGAATTGTCACCGCAATTACGTCTTAATGAGATCTTACTACTATCAAACTCTTTGTTTAAAAAATACCCAAGTACTCACAATTACCACACCTTCCAGTGCTGGTACTGCTTTGTACTTAAGAACAAGTGGCCAAAATTCCTTCTTGCCTCAAGCAACTTCCATTGTGTTGCTTTTTAATCTAACTTGTCATCGCACCTTCTAGTGATTGTGACTGCAATTGCACTTCCGTGGTCAAAACAGTTAAATCCAAATATAAACAGATGAGAAGAATTGAGTAGAAATCAAAGTAAATTTAACATTAATAGATACTTTCGTTTACAGTTAATAGTCAATAGAATTATCAACATTTAAGAGGAAATAAAGAAGAAATTGAAGCATGCTATTCCTAGTCTACTAGAATCCTCCCTTAATCGCTCCTCTTGTGTTGCACCTAGGTACTTCTCATCAGAAGCAATTGCTTCCTTGTTGCATCAAGTCACCTTCCTCCGGAATCAAGGTTCCATGGCAGCTGACTTTGGGAATGAATGAGAGAAATTGTAGAGTTGAATTCTTTACAGCTTGATATTGATCTTCTCTTTCTTCCTTCTATTTATGTCATTGGCAATTACAGATCTTCCTCCCTTTTTAGATCTAACTCCTTTTTTTGCAGATGTAAAAGTTTGTTATTGCTAGCTATGCACTCACGCAAATCTGATTTGTTCATTAGGGAGTTGCAAATTGTCGCGACATTGCTGGGCGCACATTAAGATTTTAATTTGCTGCAACAACTTGTCATTCTCCTGCTCTGGTGCTTCTGGATATGTTAGCAACATAAAATTCTTGATAAAATGTAGAAGCATTTATGTGATGACATATTTGACCGTAATTTTGGATCAAACTTGTGACCGCAACTCTGAATGCTTTCCTACTCTGGTCTTCCCAAGTGGATTTCTGCGTTGACAACTCTAGATGTAAAACTAGTACAAAATACAGCAATATTATTAGCACAAAAGAGATAAAATGAAAGAAAGTAAGATCAAACAACACTGAGTTAGAAACTGCAAATACTAAGTATGAAATGCTAAAAATGTATGCTAAATATGATACAAAAGAAACAAATTATACACTAGTTTATGAAGAAATTAAGTGTCATTTCTAATGCTATCAATGCTGAAGAATGCCACATGATTAATGTAGAAGAGGTAGTTATGGAGGAAAATTTAGCAGATTTTTGCTATAGCAATAATGATGTTGTTATAGGAATTTGTGAAGACATTGTAGCTGAAGTTTTAGAAATTTGTGATGTCAAGCATTATATAGAAAGGCCAAGAAGAAGGTTTGAATCTTTAATATTATCTGATCGTGCTTTTAAAATACTAAAACCTTCTATTATTGAACCCTGACACTTGAGTTAAAGCCTTTCCCAGTAAATTTAAAGTATGCATTTTTATGTGATAACAAAACCTTGCCATTAGTTATTTCTACATGTTTGGAGAAAGAGCAAGAACAGAAACTATTAGGAGTTTTGAGGAAGTTCAAAAAGGCAATAGGTTGGACGATTACTGATATTAAAGGAAACAGTCCTGGATTTTACATGCATAAAATTTTGATGAATGATTGTCATAGCAATTCGATAAAGCAGTAAAAGAGGCTGAATCCGATTATGAAAGAAGTTGTCAAGAAAGAGGTGATAAAATGGCTGGATGTTGGAATAATCTACCTAATATCTGATAGTTCTTTGGTTAGTCCGGTTCAGTGTGTCCCCAAAAACGAAGGAATTACAGTTGTACGTAATGATAATAATGAGTTGATTCCTACTAGGACTGTCACGAGATGGAGACTTTGCATTGACTATAGGAAACTCAACAAAGCTACGAGAAAAGACCACTTTCCTTTGCTGTTTATAGATCAAATGTTGGATAGACTTGCAAGTAAGGCATATTATTGTTTCTTTGATCGTTATTCAAGTTACAATCAAATTTCTATAGCACTTGAAGATCAAGAAAAGACTACATCCAAATGTCCGTATGAAACTTTTGCTTTTAGAAGAATGCCATTTGGACTGTGCAATGCGCCAACAACTTTTCAACATTGTATAATGACAATTTTTCCGACATGTTGGAGAGATTTTTAGAAGTCTTTATGGATGATTTTTCGGTTTTGGAGATACATTTGAAGATTGTTTATAGAACTTGGAGTTTGTTCTAAAGCGTTGTGAAGAAACAAACTTGGTTTAAAATTGAGCGAAATGCCATTTTATGGTTTGTGAAGGCATTGTGCTTGGTCACAAAATTTCGAAGCAAGGGATAGCAGTTGACAAAGAAAAATTGAGGTACTTGAGAAGCTTTCGCCGCCTACTTCGGTGAAAGGTATTTGTAGTTTTCTAAGGCATGCAGGTTTTTATAGATGATTTATAAAAGTTTTTTTCAAAAATATCTAAGCCCTTATGTGAATTGCTGCAACATGATAAAGTTTTTGTTTTTAATGATGAATGTTTATAAGCTTTTGAATTTTTGAAAAAGCAATTAGTTACTACGCCAATAGTAATTGCTCCTGATTGGAATTTTCCATTTGAATTAATGTGCGATGCTAGTGATTTTGTTGTAGGAGTTGTACTAGGACAAAGGAAAGAGAAGGTGTTTCACACAGTTTATTATATGAGTAGGAGCCTTAATGATTCACAGATCAATTACACAACAACAGAGAAAGAGTTGTACTGTCTTCGCATTTGATAAATATCAATCATATTTGATTGGCACAAATGTAACAATTTATAGAGACCATGTTGCCATAAAATACTTAATAGCAAAGAAGGATGCTAAACCACACTTGATTCGTTGGATTTTGTTATTGCAAGAGTTTGACTTGGAGGTAAAAGATAGAAATGGTATGAGAATCAAGTGGCAGATCATTTATCAAGGTTGGAAGTGGATATTGCAGATGGTGATACTAGGTTTAGAAAAGAAGAATTTCTAGATCAACAATTTTTACTGTGATAGCATTGCCATGGTATACTGATATTGTCAATTTCTTAGTCAGTGGATTGTTACCCACTAATTTAAGTAACCAAAGGAAGAAAAAGTTTTTGCATGATGTTAAATTATATATGGACAAGCCAACTTTGTTTATGAATTGTGCATATCAAATCATAAGACAATGTGTTTAAGATGTTGAATGCCATAGCATTTTATAGCACTACCATGCCTTGCCTTACGGAAGACATTTTGGAGGACAAAGAATCACTGCCAAATTTTTGCAATTAGGTTTCTTTTGGCCTACTTTATTTAAAGATGCACATAATTTTTTCTGTTCCTATGATAGGTGTCAAAGAATAGTAAATATTTTGAGAAGGAATGAGATGCCATTGCAAAACATTATTGAAGTCGAGTTATTCGATGTATGGGGTATGGATTTTATGGGACCATTTCTGCTATCATGTGGAAATATTTACATTTTAGTCATTATTAATTGTGTCTCGAAGTGGGTTAAGGCAGTTTCACTCCCTACGAACGATGCAAAGTTAGTGCTAAAGTTTTTGCAAAAGCATATTTTCACGAGGTTTGGAACGCCAAGAGCGATTATTAGTGATGAAGGTTCACACTTTGATTGTCTTTACATTGAGGATGCATTAACAAGGTATGGGATAAATCATAAAATCATGATTGCATATCATCTCCAAACAAATGGGAAAGTGAAAATATCGAATAGAGAGATTAAATCGATTTTAGAAAAGGTTTTTAATCCTACACGCAAGGATTGGGCATCAAGGTTAGACGAAGTATTGTGGGCGTATAGGACTACCTTTAAAACACCTTTAGGAATGTCACTGTTTAAAGTTGTCTATGGAAAGCCTTGTCATTTACCTGTGGAGTTGGAGTATAGAGCTTTTTGGGTGATTAAAAATATAAATGTTGATTGGTTGGTTTTAGGAGAGAAAAGGATTATGGAGTTAAATATGATAGTTGAGTTTCGATTGTAGGCATATGAAAATACCAGGATTTATAAAGAGAAGACAAAAAGATGGAATGATAGCAAGAACTTGTGTAAGCATTTTAAACTAGGACAACAAGTTTTGCTATTTGATTCGAAGCTCAAATTATTCCCAGGAAAGTTGAAGTCTAAATGGGCAGGGCCATTAGTGTAGTTTTTTCTTATCCACATGGTGCTGTTGACATTAAAAATGTCACAACAGGGAATTGGTTCAAAGTTAATGGACAGCATTTGAAGCCTTATTATAATGATCCGGTGCTGCAGTAGAATTTTTCTATTACATTGCGTGATGTCAGACGAGTTTGAAATTGTTTTATTTTTATTTTGGTTTTGTGTTAATGTTGATTTTGAATTTTTGAATTAGTTGCAGGTTAGTGAAGCGACAGTTGCTTTAGCAATAAATGAGTACAACATGAGGTTTTACTGAACCAATGAGAGGCAATTACGTCTCTATCATAACAAATCTGAAATGGTAGAGTAATCGGCATAAATTTCGCACCAACGTGCCACACATTTTAGTTGATTTCTTAAGATATTAAATTCCATATATTTTTGTGTCCTTATATTTAGCCTTTGTTTTTGTAACACCCTAATTTTGAATAAAGGACTTAATTGAATTTTTTACAAATTTTTCGAGTTGATTAGTAAATTTAGTAAAGATATGGACTAAATTGAGCTAAAAAAATTTTGCGGGCTAAATTGAGAAATTTTGGACTAATTTGTGAAGCGAGTAAAAGTTGGGTTTTTTTAAAACCCTAATGTTTTCTGAGGGCCTCTGTGTAGATGACCCATTTTTATGGGTATTTAAACCCCTTTTTTAAATTTCAAAACCCTTTTAGCCTCCCATTTAATTTTTCTCTCTTTTTCCTTCAAACCAAATCCTCCCAACAACTCCCATCCCTTTCACTTTTCAACAAGGCTCCGACGACCCTTCTATCGTCGTCCGTGTGCTGCATTGCTATCACCTAAGTGATCCTTGTCACCTCGCGAACCAACCTTGACCTTTAAACTCTTCCTTACCATTGCATTTTCTGAGAAAACGATGCTGAACCGTTTGGCCTTCGTTCTCCATCTTATTGCTCCGCCGTGTATGCCACCATGTGTTCTTTGCATTGGTAAGCCATGAGTCTTGTGTTGGGGCTACTTTAAGGTCGTTCTTGTGCTATTCCGATGAGCTTACCTGCTGCCATCCGACGAGGTTGTGATCGACACCGTCAAGGGTCTTTTAAACCCTAGTTTTCAATTATTACTAAAGTTGTGTGGGGTTTGGGCCATCAAAACCAAACCAAATGTTAAGACCCAAAACCCATGGCTAAAACCAATAACCCAAACCTTAGCTCATTTTAAAAACTCAATTCTCTTCGGTTTTGACCCAATCCAGAACCAAAATTAAATTAGACCTCACACTAATTACTCAAGTATGTGTGCTAGCCCAAAACCATGAGGACCTAATATTCAATCCCAAGCCAAACCAAAAACGCTTAAATCAAATTACCCAAACTTTAGAACTTATTCGATTTGACCCGCCCGTTTACCGACCCGACCCGACTCATTGACCCGAGTTCACCAATTCGTTGACTCAACCTATTGACTTTGACTCGTTGACCTGACCCATTGACTTTGATCCATTAACCTGTTAACTTTGACTTTGACCATTGACTTTTCTTTGACAAACCTTATCCTACCATTTTTTTACGTCCTGATTTCGAATCCGCTATCTATTTTGTCAAATTCAAACCCAAAAGCCTCATTTTATCTATTTACAGGTTACTAATCTTTGTAAAAATTTTAAGAATAATGAATAAGAGATTTGACTTGGGATATTTTGTGCGTAGGTGATTACAATTTTGAGAACGATGATTTACCTTCTCCACCTGTGCAGATTGTCCTTGCACAAGTTCCAATAGTGACACGTGAGTTTTGGTTTTGATTTTGTGTTGTGTTTAGTGGGTGACATAGTGATAGATTTAATATAGAATTTACTCTCATAGGTTCTGATTCAGCTAGACCCGGTGATAGATCTGAGCGTGGGAGACGTTCTTCTTGTCGTTAGAGCTTTTACTGCTTGAGGTGTGTTTATATCTGTGTTACATCTCTTTGTGTGATATTGTTTGTGTTAAATTCATTGGGTGATATTAATCTATGATGTATAATGGCATGATCTTGTGATGTATTATGTGATTGCATGATGATATTGCATGCATACTTATCAATTTGTGGAAAACTTATATACTGTGAATAAAAAAATATATTGTGTACTTTGGGATACATATATTGTATCATGAGCCTGAGATTGAGACTATGATAAATGTGACATCATGCCATTGTGTGTACATAGGTTGTGATTGTACAGTGGAAGACATGGTAATCACCCCTTCAAATGGCTGATATAAAACCACACTGCGATTGGTTGGGGAAGGGTTCTAAGGAACCACTCCACTGTGTTTGTGTGCTGGAGAATGGATGTATTGCATTTATATATTAAATGTTGTCTGCTTACTTTTAATGCTATGAATGACTATGATATTTTGACTATGGATGTATACACTTTAGAGACACATGGGGCTCTTTAGCTCACTCCCCATAGTTTATGTTTCCTCTGAATAGTTCGCTAGTCTAAAAAATGAGACGCAAGGGGAAGATGCCGCAACAACCAATGCCCATCATCACAAGGAAGTTTTATGATCGAAATGTTGAGGCAAAGTTCCAAGAGAACTATCTGAAGTGCCAACTGATAACTCTTGAATAAGAGTTATATTACATACTTTCGCTAGAACATTTTGTTTTTTTTCAAGTAAATTTGTTATAACATTTGTAGCGTTTTATGTTTTTTTTGTTGGAGCTGTGTTGCGCTTAAACTGGAAGAATATATACATTTTACCCTTTTTGTTGTAGCAAACTACGCTTGTTGGTACATGTTTCTTGATGAAGGAGAAGGTTGAGGAAGATGAGAGTACGAGGCCTAATAACGAAGCACTATTGGGGAGCGGAAGCAATAAAACTTTGTAGCTACTAAACGCCCTGGTAGTACCAAGTGCGCAAGATTTTGCTGAAGCAAGCCAGATATATTTGTGGTCTTCACTAGAAGGCTCTAGGAGGGCTCTTGAACCCCTAGAAAATTTGATCTAACGTGTATTGTATGGCCAAGCTCCTATATAAACAACATTTGGAGGAAGGAAATAATATCAAAGATTTTATTCAAGTAAGGCTAGAGTGTTGTTGCATTAGAATCTAAAAGGAGGGAAATCAAGAAAGTCATAAGATGGATCCAAAGTGCAGAGGCAGAGTTGTCAGCCGTAGCTAGGAGCGGAGCTAGATAATGCTGTAACAAAACCATCAAAGCAAAGATATGTTGTTGTGGCAAAGTAAAGAAAAATCGAGAATGTGGGCCTGATGTTCTTTTTAGGTCTTAACAAGGACTTTATCTTTGAATCTGTTTGATAATTTGTGTGAACAACGAATTGCGCCCTTACACTTACTAGTTAAGGGATAAATATTGCTGAAACTTTGTTTTATGTTTTTGAATGAATTGCCGATATCGTTCTATTAAATTTCTTCATTGATTTGTAACTCAGTTGTTGATAATTCCACGTCCTGACAAACTTAGGAATAAGCTCTTGTTTTGTATGTGCATAATCTCGACCTACAGCGGGATGGATTTGTGATCGTGCTATGAACGTCACAACAATAATGTGCAAGCGTACACTATCGATGCAAGTATAATAGATAGATAAAAATCTCTCGAATATCAATCCCACAGGTATGGCTGCTTATGTTTATAATTGTCGATGCAAAGAAAGTTAAAACTAAAGAGATAATGATGAATATGCCAAAGCAATAAAATAAGAAAATGTAATAAAAGTATGAGAATAATTTGTTGAAGCAATTTAAGAAAATTTTATAAGTAAAAAAACTAATAATGAGATGGGGTTCCCTGACTTGAAAAGTTCGCAAACAATTAAATGAGATCACAAGGTAAATGATAGATAAATTGTTGCTGCAATTAAGCTCAATGAAATCTTACCAACCTCGACTTCCCTGTTTATCAAAGACTCAAATACTCATATTAACCACACCTTCCAGTGATGGTTGGCAATGGAAAGTATTCAAGAACAAGTGGACAAAATTGCATCGATCCTCAAGTAACTTCTGTTGACTTGCTTGTTAACTTATTTTGTCGCTGCACTTTCCAATGACAGGGACTAAAATTACACTTTCACGATCAAGCAATTAAATTCAAAGATAAGCAATGAAGGAAAGATTGAATAGATATCATACTTGAACTGAAATTAAATTGTACTTCCATACAAATTCAATTAATCAAAATTCATCAGCGTTTAAAGAGAGAATAAAAGAATGAATTGAAGCATCCTATTCCTAGTCTACTAGAACCATTCCCTTACACTCCTCTTGCGTCACAATTAGGAATGCTCCTCGTCAGAAGCAAATTTGCCTTCTCGTCACAGTCAGGTTGCCCTCAATGAAGTTAAGCTGCCATGGAAGCAAGCTTATGAAAATGTTGAAGAGAAAGTTTTTATACATCAAAAATCTAGAAGATGATACTTGAAAAAGATCCTCTCTCATCAGTATTTATCAACCACTGCCAAGTACTGGTATCCTCCCTTTAAGATCCAACTTCCTCTATCTATACATGTTGGTTATACCAGCTGTACACTCATGCAGATCTAGTGTGTTCATTAGACAATTGTCAGTTGTAGCGACATTTTTGGGCGCAAATTTGGATTCTATTTTGCGGAAACAACCTTGGATACCTTCATGCATTGATATTTCAAGAGAAATTCATGCACTGTCATCTTTGGATGCAATACTGAACAACTAATTGTGGTGACATAAGTAGCAAACAGGATAAAATTAAAGAAAATTAGATCGAGCATCACTGAATTAGAAAATACAATCACTAAGTTAAAAATGCTAAAAATGCATGCTAAAAATGATAAAATGGTAACAAATAATACCCTAAATCAATGGTCTTTTCTAATGCTATCACACCCCTAAACTTGAATTTTTACTTGTCCTCAAGTAAACAAAAGCTAGCGAACTCATAGCAAAAGGTTTTGTCAATGCAATAACCATTCTAGCAACTTGAATCTTATGAAATCCTAATGTATAAATTACACTCACATGACAGAATATTGCACCGATAATTTATAGATATGAATAATCAGAACTGCAACTTCATCAACGCTAATATCATGCTTTTAATCTTAAATTCTTTCTACCAACAAATCATTTATTATATACATATATATATATTTATGTGATTGAGGGATGTCGTTGCATTACTATACCCTTGTTCCTTGGAAGTAATGATGGGGTGCAACAAACCCTCAGGGAATATGTAATTGCGCCGACACACACTCTTGTAGTAACAGCCTTTGGCTAGATTACTATTTCTAACACTTGCATTGGAGTGTTCTCCTTGACAGTTCACAATACACCCACATTGGAGTGTCTTTTTTTTATAACTATACTTATATACAAGTAGTTGTAAATGGAAAATTTATTCAAGATTCAAATAATGATACTACTTATTCATTACCAATGCAATCTCAACTATTCATCCAAAAATAGAGGCTACAACATTCAATCACATTTATCCAACTCATTCATTAACACCTCTCGTGATTCAAGAATTAAGCATCGAATGAAAAAAAATTTCAAGCATAGTCCCAAATATATTACATGCTTTCATTGAATTCAAAAGGACAATTTTTTTTTCAAATATGGGTGCAATTGCATTTCCAATCCATATACATTCCCCCCACACTTAAAGTCTACATTGTCCCAATACACTGACATTAATGTACAAATATATATGGAAATGCAATGACAAATGCAAATACAGTGACAATAAAAATGCAGGGACAAAAGAAATGTGATGACAATGATATCACAACTACATGATATGCATGGAATCTAAACTAAGTGCAGAAAAAAATAAAAACTAACTTAGTGTGCTATAGCCGAAGATGTGGCTACATGGGTTTTCTTCTTCTTTTTCCTGCGTTCCTCCTTGCGTTTCTTTTTATCTTTGAGGTGTTTTCATTTCCTTTCTTTTGGCTTAGCCAGAGCCTCGGATTGCTCCTCCAAATCAGGCTGTGCCCCGGCTTCATCAACCGTGACGTTAGAAGGGTGGATCTTTACTATTGGCTTAGTATAGAGTATTATGGCCAATGGATTTGGATCCTTAGTTGGTGTTGTCACAGCCTCTGCCTGACTCACAGCAGATGATGCCAATTCTTCATTTATTACACCCACAACTGTTGGTCCAGGAACAAATTCCTCTGATGATTTTGCTCTGGCTTCTTCCTTCTCTTTTTCTTCTTTTTTCTCCTCTTTTCTCATTTCTACAGTGGGTGTGGCTTCTCCCTTAGTAGGAGTTTCTTCTTCAGTAGCATCAGTAGTTTCAAGATTAGCAGGGAAATCCTCCTCGAATAAGCTAGCAATGTTCCTCAAGTAATCCTCTACCTTCCTTGATTCCACCTCTCTTTCTTCATACAAAATATGCACCATTGGTGGAAAAGCTATGGAGTGTTCTCTCTCTCTGGAATCAACTTCATCAGTTGAAGGTTCGGCTTCATTGATGATTAGAGGGAAGACCGAAAATTCTAGCAGAGGTGTTGTGCTATTCTTCTCACGGTGGTCAGCATGACACTATTCCATTCCCTGGTGTAAGCATAGAATAGATTCTGTGAATGTTCCATTTCTTCAACTATGGCGACAAGTTTTATTTGTTTGATGTTAATAGCATCAACAATTTGCTCCAGCTCCTTCACATTGCATCACAATGCTAGCTTTGCAGTCACATGCGTACTGCTGTTGTTACTTTTTTCCTTGCTCTTCTTCATCTTCTTGGTATCTACTTCTTTTATTATAGGAGTCTCCTTACCATGAGCCATCCTCTTAATTGACGCGTCATTGATCGAGCCCTTGTTTTCTAGGATTTCCTCTTCTTTGCGAGGCACTATACCTTGCTACTGACATAATTGTGTTATCAAAGAGGGAAATACCAAGATACCTGTATGCTTTACTGTGCAATCTGCAATTTCCTGATGTAACATTGCACCGACACCTATCTTTCTACCCTTTTTGATCGAATGTATCAAACACATTCGATAGAGGGTGACTATCTTACTGTGTGTAGAAGGCAATAAACGACTGTTAACGAAATGAAACCACACCTTACTTTGTAGTGCCAGGAATTTCCTGTGCATGGTGTAGTTGCTTGGATTTGAACCTGTCCACATAGCACCCTTAATACACAGGTCTCTTATCAACATCTCGGTCCCTTCTTCAGTTAATTCTTCAATGAACTTCACATGCTCATCCTTATCAATGGTAGTATTGTATATTGCATTGATGGTTACGACGTCACTTGGTATTGACCCTTCACGAACAAATATAAATTTGGACTCCTAGTCAATAAGGTTGGCATAGAATTCTCGCACCATAGATAGGGAATAGGCCCCAAGATGGTCGCAGAATGTCTCCCAGCCCCTTTTCGCGATGGTGCGAGTTACTTGCTTTCCAATGTCCTTTTGCTTCTACAAGTTGAAACCTTGCCCTAGATGACAATTTCTCTTCAGCATATTATCTTGGAAGTGTTCCTTAGCCGCCTTAGTTATGAACATCACTGGTTCGTTGGAGGGTTGCTGCTCTGTTCCACGAGTCGTCGCAATAGAGGATGATTCATGAATGGATTTTGATGGTGTCTTTGCTACTCTTGTTCTAGCCATATCTGGTGGTCGTAAAAGTAGATTGAGAAGGATGAGAAATCGAAGCAAATTTTTGAGTATAGCAATGGAGGTTTGTGAGTGAAACAGTTGGTGCAAAAAAATTACTTTATAAAGAGAGAAGGCGTGTTTGTATGTACTACAGAAAAGGGTTAGCAGGTCTTCACTCAGTAAATGCATCCAATCAGATCACCCTTTTTTAAACTAATCCAACGGTTGGTTTGGAAGGATGAGTGGTCATTATTTATTTTTTGTACGTTTTGATCCTCTAGTGAGTCAGTAGACGAAATGTAGAGACAATGATATATTTATGCACCGACAAAAGAGTGGACTTGGACTTTAGAGAATTATGCGATGGTTGCAATTCCATAGTAAGAGATTTCACTATAGATGATCTCAAAGCTAGGTTCCATCTATTAGTCAACGTAGGAGGTTACACAGACCAATTTGACTTAATCTCAATCTTATTCGCCCCAACCTTGCTGTCACAGTTTAGTAAAACATCTTTCTACAATGTCGCCATAAATTTTTCAATAAATCTTGTGCTATGCTCCTTGAATTCTCCTTTAAATGAATTATCCAGCACATCAATGTGGTGACATTTTTCCTTTTCGCAATACAGAGTGGCTTTAAAGACACTAAAAGTGACATGTTCCCCATTATGACGATTGTTAATTCCCCTTTATATACATTGATAAGAGTGTGTCCCGTAGCTAAGAATGGGAGTTCCAAGATTATGGTACCTCTTTATCAGCTTCACAATCAAGTATAATGAAATTAGCAAGGAACACAAACTTTTCTACGCGAATAAGGATGTCCTTAATCTGTCCTTCAGGCTGTGCTAATAACTTATTTGTCACTTGCAATGTCACTATAGTGGGCCTCATGTAATCAATTACCAATTTATTGAATGTAGACAGTGGCATCAGGTTGATACTTGCACTAAATCACATAAAGCTTTATCCAATTAATAATTACCAATTGAGCATGAGATTGTAAAGCTTTCAGGGTCCTTCATCTTAGGTGGCAACTTATTTGTCAGCACTGCACTGCATCCTTCTGTGAGCGCAATTGTCTCAATATCAGTCAACTTCTTCTTCTTGGATAGGAGCTCCTTTATGAATTTCCCATAACTAGGAATCTATAAGAGAGCATCCACAATAGGTATATTGATATGCAATTATTTCAATGTGGGTAGAAACCTTTGATATTCTATATCATTTTCCTTTTCCTTAACTCTTTGTGGAAATGGAAAAGGTATTGATACGTCAGGTTTTCGAGACAGAATCGGTTGCATCGACATCGATAGTTATGTCGATAATTTTGTTAGTCTAATGGTAAACATGGGAGTAACAACTGGTAGCTTCTCTTTAATTGGTTCATTTGTTTCTTTTCCAGATACAACTTTTTCTTCTTAATCTACTTCACTTAGATCGACAGGTGTTGTATTAGAGCTACTAATTGTCTCGACAGTTTGCTTTCCATTCTTAAGAGTAATAACTTTGCAATGCTCCTTCCCCTTTTGATTTGGATTCTCAATGTCACTAGGTAAAGCACCTGGTGGTCTTGTGCTCATAATTGAAGCTAGTTGTCCTACTTATGCTTCCAATGCTTGTGATATGTTCACACATCAAGGATTCAAAGGCTGTTAATGGATCAATTCGTGGTTGGGAATTCTGTTGTTGCTATTGTTATCCTTGCATATGCAAATTTGGCATTGAAGATTGATGTGACTGCACATGAGTGTGAGGTTGTAACTGATCTTGATGTACATGCATCTAAGGACTTAGGTTGAAATTTTGTTGTTGTTGATTATAATTCCCTTGTTGAAAATTTCCTTGGCTCGAGGAATTGCCATATCTAAATGGTTGCATTTTGATTCCCCCAAGGTTGTTGGTTTCGAGTTGAGATATTGTAGAAATTACCATAAGAATTTCCTCTAATATTATTAACATAAAACGCATTCTCTACATGCTGTGGACAATCTTCATAGCTATGATTGTCGCTGTAAAGTTTGCAACAAAATGTTGAGACATCCAATTCTTGGACAAGTTGGATGAGAGCAACTTCACTTGTCCACTTAGAGTTGATATAGGTCTAACTTGATAGCTAATGAATATACCTATGCACTTAGAGTTGATATAGGTCTAACTTGATAACTCCAGGATTTGTTTTGACTTGAGCAACTCGATTGATTGGATATTGGTAGGCATTCTGAGTGATCCTCTATAAAATTCTTATAGCTTCACCATAGGTGCAGTCCAACAAATAACTATTCGCAGATGCATCAACAAGATTTCTTGTCTACGTATTCAACCCATTGTAAAAGATCTCAATCTGAATTTCTTGTTGAATTCCACGCATGGGACAGAGTCGAAACAGGGATTCATAGCGCTTCCATGTTGTATGCAGATTCTCGTCATCAAGTTGATGGTATGCAGTAATATCATTTCTGAGCTTAGCATTCATTATCGATGGATTGAAACGTAAAACAAATTGAGTTGCGAGTGTACTCCATGACATAATCGATCCAGCAGGTAATCCAAGGAACCAAGTTCGAGTTTGTCCTTGTAATGAGTAAGCAAAAACAGTTGCATTCACAAGGAATCATCAGGAAAACCCTGCTGATTGAAAGAAACACAAATTAGTAGAAAGGATTTAATATGCTTTCTTGCATCTTCATGTGGCAATCCAACATACTACCCATTTAAATTTAACATTTCAAACATGACTAGTTTTAGATGAAAATTTCCAGCTTGAATTGTTGGTCGAACAACACTTTGCTGCAAATCATCCAAAATTGGAACAACAAAATCTCGGATGGTTCGATTTTGTAATTGATCTTATTGTGGTAGAAGTGGGTTATTGGTAACTTGTGGTTGTATTGGAGGATTTTGAGGTGGTAACAATGCTACTTCAGTATTGATTCTTGGCAAAGCCATGTTTCTCTATTCTTGTCGCCTCCTTCTAATGGTTCGAATCTCCGAATCTAAGTCAACAATATTTTCAAGATTTCTCTTGGTTATAAACACCTAAATAAACAAGTGAAAATAGTAACAACAATAAAACAAATCAGTAACAAATAAAAGATTAAGAAATAACAAATAAATGCGAAGACAAATATAAACATAAAAAAACGCCATCCCCGGCAACGGCTAAATGTGATCACAAGGTAAATGATAGATAAATTACCGTAATTAATCTCAATGAAATGTTACCAACCTTGACTTCCCTGTTTATCAAAGACTCAAATACTCACACTAACCACACCTTTCAGTGCTGGCAATGCAAAATATTCAAGAACAAGTGGACAGAATTTCTTCGATCCTCAAGCAACTTCCGTTTACTTGCTTGTTAACTTAATTTGTCGTTGCACTTTCCAGTGAAAGTGACTACAATTACACTTTCATGGTCAAGCAATTAAATTCAAAGATAAGAAATGAAGGAAAGATTGAATAGATATCATACTTGATCTGAACTTCCATACAAATTCAATTAATCAAAATTCATTAGCGTTTAAAGAGAGAATAAAGGAATGAATTGAAGCATCCTATTCCTAGTCTACTGGAACCATTTCCTTATACTCCTCCTGTGTCACAATTAGGAATGCTCCTCGTCAGGAGCAGATTTTCCATCAATTAAGTTAAGCTGTCATAGAAGCCAGCTTAAGAAAATGTTGAACAAAAAGTTTTTATGCGTCAAAAATCTAGAAGATGAAGCTTGAAGAATATCCTCTCTCATCAGTATTTATCAACCACTGCCAAGTAAAGGTGTCCTCCCTTTCAGATCCAACTTCCTCTAGCTGTACAAGTTGGTTATACCAACTATACGCTCATGTAGATCTAGTCTATTCATCAGACAGTTGTCGGTAGTAGCGACATTTCTGGGCGTAAATTTAGATTCTATTTTGCAGGGACAACCTTGGATACCTTCATGCGTTGATCTTTTAGGATGGATTCCTACACTGACATCTTTGGATGCAATATTGAATAACTAATTATGGTGACATTAGTAGCAAAAACAGGATTAAATTAAAGAAAATTAGACCGAGCATCATTAAGTTAGAAAATACAATCACTAAGTTAAAAATGCTAAAAATGCATGCTAAAAATAATAAAATGGGAACAAATTATACCCTAAGTAAGGAGAAATCAATGGTCTTTTCCAATGCTATCAATTTACTGAAGCATAAGTCAATGCAATGAGCATATATCGGAAGATATGTGTAGTAACTCTAATGAGCTACATTTATTAAGGATGAGATAAGTTTTGTTGGGAAGAAGCATGTTATAAGAATATAGTGTGTGTTCACAGTAAAATGTTGCTGCATTAAACAAGCACGTTATTACTTAGTCCTTCTGAGATATTTTCTAGAAGAATATATTTGTTAAGTCATTCATAGATCTATAACTTGGATCTGTAATATTCCAGATTTATTGATTGCAACATTATCCTGTATTGAAGATTTTTCCACTCATCTCTGCTAAGCTGGATAAGTACCTAGTAAATTTGATGCTCTGCTTGGATAAATTTTGATAAACTTTACTGTTTTTCATTTTGTTATGACATGCACTTTGCAAACACAATCTATCTCGTTATCACATTTATTTTGTATACACAAATTCTTTTGTCAACAGTTTAGCAATTTCTTTTGAAGACCAATCTTTCTATGGGTACGATACTTTACTTATCACTTTATTATTTGAACGTTGTGTACACTTGCACATTTGCAACTGTAATATTATTTTACACGTGACACCAATCACTACTGGAGAAAGATTTTGTGTTTAAACAAGAAAGATATATGGGTTTTGATGAAGATATTACATGCGTGATTGAAACTCATGGTTAGGAGATGTTTTGTTGCCATCCGAACGAGGTGTATCCAAAGATAGTAAGAGAGTTCTATTCGCATTTAACTACTGATAGCCTATTTGTATACGTTTGGGGCATTTTTGTTTTATTTGATGCAGATAAATTGATTGACTATATTGGACTCTACGATGTAAAAGATTAACAAACGAGATTTACGTGAGGAATATGGGAGGAAAGTTTGGAGAAGGTGTTGAGAGATGCATGTATTCCAAGAACTACCTAGGATAAATTCGAGACCGATCGGTTTACGATTAAGAAGTAATATTTGAAGCCCGAGTGTTGAGTTTGGATGAGTTTTTTGAAATCCAGATTGATTCCTACAGTTCATACAACTACTATTGGGAGAGAACGGTTGTTGCTGTTACACTCTATCATGACAGGGAGGAAGATTAATATGGGGCAGATTATTCATGATAAGGTTCACAAATGTGCCCAGAAAAATTCAGGTAATTTTGTTTGTCCTAACTTGATCTGTTCTTTGTGTTTGCAAGTAGGTGTTGCTTTGGAAGATAATGAGGATATGTTGTTGATAACTCTTGAAAAAGAGTTATATTACATACTTTTACTAGAACGTTTTGTCTATTTTCTAGTAAATTTGTTATAGCATTTGTAGTGTATTTATGTGTTTTTGTCACTGGAGCTGTATTGCGCTTGAATTGGTAGAATATATACATTTTTACCCTTTTTGTTGTAGGAAACTATGCTTATTGGTACATGTTTCTTAATTTAGGAGAAGGTGAAAGAAGATGAGAGTACAAGGCCTAATAATGAAGCACTGTTAGGGAGCGGAAGCAGCAAAACTTTGTAGCTACTAAACGCTCTAGTAATACCAGGAGCGCAAGATTTTGCTAAAGCAAAGCCAAATCTATTGTGGTCTACACTAAAAGCTCTAGGAGGCTCTAGAACCCCTAGAAAGTGGATCTGACAACGTGTATTGTGTGGCCAAGCTCTTATATAAACAACATTTGGATGAAGGAAAAGATATCAAAGATTTTATTCAAGTATGGCTAGAGTGCTGTTGCATTAGAATCTGGAAGGAGGGAAATCGAGTGAGTCACACGGTAGATCCGAGGTGTAGAAGGCAGAGTTGTCAGCCGTCTTTGGGAGCAGAGCTCGATAATTTTGTAGCAAAACCACCAAAGTAAAGATATTTTGCTGTGGCGAAGCAAAGCAGAATTGGGAATGCGGGCCTAATGTTCTTTTTGGTCTTAACAAGGAGTAATCTTTATCTTCGAATCTGTTTGTTATTTTGTTTGAACAATAAATTGTGCCCTTACTTTGACTAGTTAAGGGATGAATATTGCTAAAACTTTTGTTTTGTGTTTATGAATGAATTACTAATATCATTCTATTAAATCTCTTTATTGATTTGTGACTTAGTTATTGATAATTCTACATGATGGCAATCTTAGGAATAAGCTCTTGTTTTGCGTGTGTATAATCTTGACTGAACACAAGATGGATTTGCTAGAGCATTAGTCAATGTAGTGAGCATATATTGGAAGATATGTGTAATAACTCAAATGAGCTACGTTCATTAAGGATGAGATAAGTTTTGTTCGGATGATGCATGTTATAGGAATATAATGTGTGTTCATTGTAAAATGTTACTGCATTAAACAAGCATGTCATTACTTAGTCATTCTGAGTTATTTTATAGAAGCATATATTTGCTAAGACATTCATAGATCTAGAACTTGAATCTGCAATATTCCGGATTTATTGATTGCAACCTTGTCCTGTATTGAAGATTTTGACAATCATCTCTGCTAAGCTTGATAAGTACTTAGTGGATTTGATGCTTTACTTGAATAAATCTTGATCAACTTTACTGTTTTGCATTTTGTTATGACACGCACTTTCCAAACACAACCTATTCTGTTATCACAATTAATTTTGAATGCACAAATCTTTTGTCAATAGTCTTAACAATTTTTTCTGAATACCAATCTCTCTAGGGGTTCAATACTCTACTTATCACTTTATTACTTGAATGTTGTGTACACTTGCACATGCTACATCTATATTAATTTATACATGACAAGTTTTTGGCATCATTGCCGGTGAAATCGATGTAGTTCAGTAAGATTTTTGCTATATTGTTAAGTTAAAATTCGATTTAGATATTTTTAATTTTGTTTGTATTTTTGTTGTTGCTGATTTTTTAAGAATTTTATGAGAAGTGGATATAATTTATCGTTAGATCTAGAAATAGAAAGAACATTAAGACGACACAGAAGAGAGTTGCGAGAGCAAGAAATGGAGAGAATTAAAGGAAGGGAGAATCTTAAAGTTCTTGTACTAGTTGTTCGTGAGCCAGAGGTTGTGAATGTTCAAAAAGTAATTGATGATAGACACAGACCAATTCGAAAGAATGTAGTGCCAGTTCTTGATAATCTCGGTCCAAGTATTTTGTGGCCACAAATTGATGCTACTCATTTTGAGCTTAAACCAGTTATGTTCTAGATGTTGCAAACTGTTAGGCAATTTGGAGGATTGCCTACGAAAGATCTAAGGATGCATCTGCAATTCTTTTTGGAGGTATGTGATTCTTTTAGACAAAAAGGTGTTCCTGAAGATGCATTACGATTGAAATTGTTTCCTTATTCTTTGCGTGATCGTGCAAAAGCATGGTTAAATGCTTTGCCATCAGATACAATTTTGTCTTAGAATGAGTTATGCCAAAGATTTTTGCTATGATATAATCTGTTGAATTTGAATGCAGAGTTGAGAAATGATATTACATCATTTAAGCAACTGGATAATGAAACAATTTAGGAGGCGTGGAAGAGATACAACGATTTGCTTAGGAAATGTCCTATACATGGTTTTCTGCATTGGACGAAAATGGAAATGTTCTATAATGGGTTGAATGCACAAACAAGAATGGTAATTGATGTGTTAGCAAATGGTTCTTTGATGGATAACACGTACAATGAAGCGTATGAGATATTGGAGAGAATTGCGAATAACGATTATTAATATCCAACAGCGAGAATGAGTTATGGTAGAAGAAATACTGGTACAGTGGAGTTTGATGTAATTTCCTCACTTACAACACAAGTATCTTCGTTGGCTAATATGATCATATTCTTGAAGAATGTCCATCCAACCTCGCATTTGTTTGTTACATGAGGAATTTTAATAGAGGTAATCATCGTCCTTATTCTAACACATATAATATAGGTTGGAGATAGCATCCAAATTTTAGTTGGAGCAATACTCAAGGTGTTGGTTCAGGTAATGTTGTTCGACAAAATATTGATAAAGCGCCTGGATTTGAACCTTACTTGCCAAAGCAAAATCAACAGGAAAATGAAGGTTTGTCGTCAATAGAAAATTTGCTGAAAGAATACATGTCTAAAAATGATGCAATTATTCAGAGTCAAGTTGCTTCATTAAGAGCATTAGAAAATTAAGTTGGGCAAATTGCTAATGCAATGAGTTCACGTTCGCAAGGAGCATTGCCAAGTGATACTGAGAATGCGAGATTGTAAGGAAAAAAGCATTGCAAAGCCATTTCACTTACAGGTAATCAATTATTTGTTAATGATGTTTCTGATAACGAATTTGTTGTTATAGATGATAAAGTAAGTCTAGAGTTAGATGGTGGAGCAAGGAGTAATGTTGAAGCAAAAAGAGAGATGGAAGATGTTATGCTGGAAGCTGAGAAGGAAAGTGTTCGGAAAGAGGTTCAGTCAAGTAAAGAAGAAAAGCATGATTTTGGTGATGTTAAGGAGAATGTCAAGACAAAATCTTGCCATCAGGCAAAAGAAAAGATTGCGCCAACATTTCCGTAAAGATTTGAATACTTGAAGTAAGATGTTCAATTTAAGAAGTTTTTGGAAGTACTGAAACAATTGCATAGTAATATCCCTCTTGTAGAAGCATTAGAGTAGATGCCCAGTTACATGGAATTCATGGAAGACATTTTGTCCAAAAAGAATATATTGGGTGAGTTCGAGACCGTCGTGCTTACTGAAGGGTGCACGACGAATTTGGTGAATAAGTTACCACAAAAATTAAAAGATCCAGGGAGTTTTACTATTCCCCGTGCTATTGGTAACAATTACATTGATAAAGCATTATGTGATTTAGGTGTTTAGAATTGGAAGAGCGAGACCTACGATGGTGACACAACAATTAGTACATCGCTCAATCGCACATCCAGAGGGTAAGATTGATGATGTATTGGTAAGAGTTGATGAATTTGTTTTTCCAGTGGATTTCATAATTTTGGATTTTAAGGCTGATAAAGAAGTCCCCATAATTTTGGGTAGACTGTTTTTAGCTACGGGTAGAGCTTTAATAGATGTGCAAAATGGAGAGTTAGCTATGAGAGTTAATGAGCAGCAAGTTACGTTTAATGTGTTTAATGCATTAAAGTATGCAGATGATGCTAAAGAATGCAACATGATTAATGTAGAAGAGGTAGTTGTGGAAGAAAATTTAGCAAATTTTTGTTGTAGCAATATTGATGTTGTTACAGAAATTTGTGAAGACATTGAAGCTGAAGTTTCAAAAAATTTTGATGCCAAGCATTTTGTAGAAAGACTAGGAACAAGGTTTGAATCTTTAGATTTATCTGATTGTGCTTTCAAAGTACCAAAGCCTTCTATTATTGAACCATCGACACTTGAGTTGAAACCTTTTCCAATACATTTAAAGTATTCATTTTTATGTGATAACGAAACTTTGCTAGTAGTTTTTTTGCAGGTTTGGAGAAAAAGAAAGAAGAACTATTGGAGGCTTTGAAGAGGTTCAAAAAGGAAATAGGTTGGACGATATCTGATATTAAAGGAATCAGTCCTGCGTTTTGCATGCACAAATTTTTGCTGGAAGATTGTCATAGCAATTCGATAGAGTAGCAAAGGAGGTTGAATTCGATTATGAAAGAAGTTGTTAAGAAGGAGGTGATAAAATGGTTGGATGTTGGAATAATCTACCTAATATTTGATAGTTCTTAGGTTAGCCTAGTTTAATGTGTACCCAAAAAGGAGGAATTAAAGTTGAACGTAATGACAACAATGAGTTGATTCCTACTAGAACTGTCATAGGATGGAGAGTTTGCATGGACTATAGGAAACTCAACAAAGCTATGAGAAAAGACCATTTTCCTTTGTCGTTTATAGATCAAATGTCGGATAGACTCATAGAAGAATGTCATTTGGACTATGCCCACAACTTTTCAATGCTGTATGTTGGCAAATTTTTCAGACATTGTGGAGAAATTTTTAGAAGTCTTTATGGATGATTTTTTGGTTTTTGAAGATTGTTTGAAGAACTTGCAGGTTGTTCTAAACCATTGTGAGGAAACAAACTTGGTTTTAAATTGGAAGAAATGCCATTTTATGGTTTGTGAAGGCATTGTGCTTGGTCGCAAAATTTTGAAGCAAGGGATAGCAGTTGACAAAGCAAAAGTTAAGGTAATTGATAAGCTTTCGTCGTCTACTTCGGTGAAAGGTATTCGTAGTTTTCTAGTGTATGTAGGTTTTTATCAGCGATTTATAGAAGATTTTTCAAAAATATCTAAGCTCTGATGTGTTCTAACATGATAAAACTTTTGTTTTTAATGATGAATTGATCGACCTGTAAACACCACAACATTTAAGTGCAAGCGAACACTCGTCGATGCAAGTATAGTTGATAGATTTGCTCTATTAGATATCGATCCCACGAGGACAGAGTTCTTGATGTTCAATTGTCGAAGCAACTAAAGTTAAAATTAAAGAAAATGCTAGTAACGATGTCAGTGCAATTAAAGCAGATCTGCACCACTAAGTTAGTCAAAGTTGTCAATGCAATGATAAAGATAAAACGTCAGAGCAACTGAAAGTTAAATAATTTGTTGTTGATATTTTTAGAATTTAAACACAGAAAAAGTAAAAGTGTGATCAAGTACGAAGAATGGAGTGGATCACTGACTTCACTAAGTAGCAACGCTAGATGTGATGACAAGGTATTTTATAGATGAACTAACAATAAGGTTCTAATGAAATCATACCAATAACAACTCTCTGTTTAACTAAGACTCAAGTGCCCGCACTTACCCTACCTTCCAATGTTGGCAATGCCTTGCACTCAAGAACAAGTGACTAGAATTCCTCCTAGCCTCAAACCACTTCTACTGACTTGCTTGTTAACCTAACTTGTCACCGCACTTTCTAGTGTCAGTAGACTATAATTACACTTCTATGGTCAAAAGAGTTAAATCTAAGGAAAAATAGATGAGAAAAAGTGAATATGAATCAAAGTAATCTAACATTGAAAGAAATTTTCATATACAATCAATTGTCAATAAGAATTCATCAGCATTAACACATAAATTGAAGCATACTATTCCTAGGCTACTAAGATTGTTCCTTAACCGCTCCTCTTGTATTGCATAAAGCACTCCTCATCAAAAGTTGTTGCACACTTGCTCGATCAACTCACTAGACTCCAGAACCAAGCTTCAAAGCTTTAGAGAATTTGCAGAATTAATTTCTTGACCTCTTGATATTCTTTCTTTCTTTTCGGCTCTATTTATAAGCTTTGAGAATTGTAAATCTCATCTCCTCTCAGATCCAACTTCTTTTACAGCTGTAAAAATTTGTTAAATTTCAACTGTGCACTCACGAAGATCTAGTGTGTTCTTCATGAATCTGAAGGTTGTCGCGACATCGCTGGGCATAATCTGTAATCTTTAATTGCGGTGACAATGTGTTATTCTCCTGTGCTGGTGCTTCCGGATGTGATTGCAACTTGAATTCACTCATACAAAGTAGATGTTTCCATGCGATGACATTTCTGGCCGTAATTCCAAGCTAAACTTATGGCTGCATTTTTTAACTTCTTTTAGCATTGATCTACTGAGATGGATCCTTACGCTGACAATTTTAGATGCAATACATATGTTGCATATGGTGACATTAGTGCACAAAAAAGATAAAATAATAAGAATTTAAGCCACATAACATTGAGTTAGAAAATGTGAATACTAATTATGAAAGACTATCATGAATGCTAAATATAATACAAAAGGGATAGTTAATACATAAATTTAGGAAGAAAATAGGTGTCATTTCTAATGCTATCATAGTCAAAATTGTCACCGCAATTATCATTCTAGCAACTTAAGTTTTCTGGAATCCTGATGTATAAATTGCATTTGTCACCGCAATTATCATTCTAGCAACTTATGTTTTTTGGAATCCTGATGTATAAATTGCATTCATATGATAGAATAATGCGACGACAATTTATAGATATTAACAATCAAGATTACAACTTCACTAATGTTAGCATCATGCTTTGAATCTCAACCTTTCTTAACCAATAAAATATTTATTACAACATTTTTCTGCTTTTCTCTTCTTCTTTGTTTTCTTTTTCTTCTTCTCTATTTTTGTACGTGACTGAGAGATGTCATTGCATTACTCTACCTTTATTCGTGGGCAGTAACGAGAGGTGCAACAAACCCCCAGAAAGTATGTAATTACGCTGACACACACTCTTGCAGTGACAAGCTTTGGCTAGATTAATTTTCTAACACATGCAGTGGAGTGTTGTCCCTTGATAAGTCACAATGCACTCACATTGGCGTGTCTTTTATTAGTACAATGTCGCTACAATTGGAAAGTTAATTCAAGATTCAAAGATTGATAATACCTATTCATTACTCATGCAATCCCAATCATTCATTCAAAAATATAAGGACTAAATATTCATTCACATTCATCCAATTCACATATCAACATTCCAAACAATTAAAGATTTACGCATAAAAGAAAATTTGTGACCACATTTTTGTTGAAATTTTGCATACTTTCATTAACTTAAAGACATAAATAAATTTTCAAATATGTGGGTGTAATCGCATTTCTATTTCTCACAAGATCCCCCAAAACTTAATGTATGCATTGTCCCCAATGCACTGACAATACTATACATATAAAAATGGAAATGCAACTACAATGCCGATAAACTAACATGAAAAATGGAATGACAAATAACAATGCAATGACAATAAGATGCATGCAACTAACTATTGAAAATTAATCTAACTCATTGTTTAGCAGCTGATGAAGTGACTACCTTGGCTTTCTTCTTTTCTTCATTGGGTGCTCCTCTTCTACTTTGCGCCTCTTTTTCTTGCCTTTCCTCTTTCGCTTTTTGTCCTTGGAATCAACCGGAGCAATGGATTGCTCCTCCATAGTTGGTTGAGTGGAGGCCTCATCGACAGTCACATCAGATGGATGGACTTCAGCAAGCGGTGCTACATAAGGTACAATGACCAAGTTAAGATCCTCGACGCTACTGGTGACTACCTCAGCCTGGCTCGCTTCAGGTGGAGCCATATTTTCAATGAATGCCCTCGCATTGGTAGTTGCATCGATAAATTCTTCCTCGAAATTTGTCTGGGCATCTTCCTTCTCTTCATTCTTCTCCTCTTCTTCCTTTTTTTCCTCATATTCCTTCCTCTCCTCTGTACCTGTTTCGACGCCTTCCTCTACTTCCAAACCCATAGATACAATTGGTGTATTCATCTCCTTAGTAGAAACCTTCCTTTCTGCCATGTTAGCCTAGGGTTGTTCAAAAATTCATCCTCGAACAGGCTAGTGATTGTTCTAAAACAGTCCTCCACTGCGTTGGAATGTCCGTCATGCTCCTCATCATCGGAGATATGAATTCTCATTGGGGATGGGATAGGTTGAGGCCTATCTTTAGGAGTAGGTTACTCGAAGGATGATGGGGCTTCCCTAACAATAGGTGGGAATATAGGGAACTCCAGTAAGGGATTTGGGCAAAGATTCCTCAATATGGTGACAATAGCACTGTTCCATGCCCTTGTGTATGCATAGAAGAGGTTCTGCCCATAATCCACTTCCTTCAACATGCTGACAAGGCGAATTTGGCGCATATCCATGTGATCAATGATTTGTTCTATTGTAGCCAACTTTTTCTCAACTTGAGGGCTAATGGGTGCATTTTCGTGTTTCTCATTTTTCTTGCCTTTCCCTTTCTCCTTCTTCTTAGGCACCTCTTTCACCAGAGGGGTTTCTTGTCCCCTAGTCATTCGCTCAATCGAGATATCATTTATTGGCCCCTTGTTGTCCAGGACCTCCTCACCATCTCGGGGCATAATACCCCTTTGTTTACAGAGCATCATAATTAAAGAAGGAAAAGGTAATATACCTATCTGTTTACCCACAGCTTCAACAATTTCATCATGTAATATTGCACCGACATTGATGTGGTGGCCCTTCAGAATGGAGTGTAAAAGGCACATATGATCGAGCGTCGCAGTTGTGCTATGGGTTGAAGGTAGAATTCAGCTATTAACAAAGTGGAACCATACTTTGCTCTGAGTTGTGAGATAACATCGGTGCATAGTGTAATTATACGGACCGTTGTTAGTCCACACAACTTCCTCGATGCATAGATCTCGTATCACCAGATCAGCACCTTCATCAGTTAACTCTTTTAAAATCATAATGTGAGTATCTACTCTTTCAACGAGGTGGAAAAGTGCGTTGAATGTGAATCGGGCTCCAAGGCACCAAGCCCTCTCGTACAAATACAAACTCCTGTTCAGAATCCACTAAGTTGGCATAGTATTCCCATGCTATAGTAGCGGAATAACCGATCGGATGGTCGTAAAAAGCCTCCCAACCCAAGTGAGAGATTGTCCTTACAACTTGTTTCCCCAACAACCGTTATGGCGACAACTAGAAACCCTAATCTGGGTGATAGTTTCTCTTGCGCATGACATCATGGCAGCGGTCTTTTGCTACCTTGGAAGGAATAGGATGGGTTCTTTTTGTGAGGGTTGGTCGGCATTTCGAACTACCATGGTTGAGTTTTCAGTAGGGTATTTCGAAGTTGTGCTTTATGATGTGCCGACAAAAGGATATTTTTTTATTCCTACATACACTAAAAAGGAAATAAATGAAAATAAAAGGCAAAAAATATAAATAAAATTTCCAATGACATTAAATAAATGTGACAAGATTTATGGTCTCGTTATGTTCTTTGATGATGCAAGCTCGTCTTGGAGGGATGATTACGAGTCGCGTGAGTTCCCGATCGAAATTAAGAAGTATCGTTCATAATGGCTTTGTGAAGGTCAAAAATGAAAATGATAGGATTTGGGATGGTAGATGAAATTGATATGCAAGCGATATAGTTCGATAGGCTTGGATTCGGTTTTAAGGACTTAAGAATAAACCAATATTATAGAAGAATATTGACCTGATTCCTATATTAGTTCTTAGAACGAAAATAAGGAGAGCTGTGACCCTCTATCCAACAAGATAGGAACCATTTGGTATAAGGGTGAACACCACACTTAAAAGAAGTGATAAGTTTGAAAGAATCAGATTGACGCCACAAGGGTTACTTGATAAGTCAAATTGAGTCAAAAAAGAACAAGGAGTTCACAAACTCATAATAAGATTAATATTCATCAAAAGTTGATACAAAATATTTCAAGCTTCATATTTAAAGGCTTACAAATGACCAGCTGAAAAGTCATGAAATAATTAATCAAAATTACACAATAAATTTGTCCAATATTCCCCATGCACTTTAAGTTAATGTGGTGGTTGCCTTAATAGAGTAGTTGGCCGAAATTAGTACTTGGTTGGCTAATAAGAAGTATGTTTAAATTCTGTTGAAATTCCTCAAGCACTTGGATTAAATGTGGGCGGTGCATTAATGATTTTGAATAACCAAAATAGCCACTTTCCATGTTCTCATGATCAGCCTTTGAGCATTTAAGTACCTTGAGACCTATGATGAACCCAATCAGCCATGCACGAAGAGAACATTGAATTCCCTTGCTGATCATTTTCAGCACTTTAAATGTTGGTAGGTGCATTGAAAGCTTGTGTTGGCCAGCCATTGACATCCCTACATCATACTAAACATGCTGGTTAGGACATGTTAAATGGGTAGCAATATTTGACTAAAACTAACAACTAACTTAGGACATATTTAAAGACTTATCAAAATAACTCAAACATAATTAAAACATGGATGAAAATAACTAAATGGTTACTACTTTATTTTCCAGCAATTTAATTAGATTAAAACATTAAAATTGAATGTGCAGCACATTACATGGAATGCATGTCGGGTTGTATGAAATGCATGGAATGCATTAAGTGTCTTCCCAATTTCGTTTAATTAAACCCATGATAGCCTGATTGAATTTCTTGGCTTGTGCTCGCGTGATTGGCCCTCTAGTTAGCTCGGTTGAATCATGTGCTTGCCCATCCTCCATGCTCGTAACGTGAGTGTTTGCAGCATCAGTGTTCGTGTTGTGAGTGTTCGTAACATGAGTGTTCGTAGCTCCAGTGTTCGCATCTTCCAAACTCGCAAGGTCCATTTTTGCATTATTAGAGCTCGCACTACTTGTGCTCACATCATCCCCTCACTCTTCAAAGCGATTTGTCCTCAAATCGTCGCCTATATCATAAGGTGATAGATTAGCACCATTAAAGCTTGCACTAACAGAATACTCACCTAGAAGGTCCAATTTCTATGAATTTTCATTGATTCTTTCTAGCACTTGAAAAGGACCATTGCCTCGTGGTAACAACTTGGATCTTCTTTGAGCTGGAAATCTTTCTTTTCACATGTGAAGCCATACCCAATCTCCGGGTTGAAAGACTACTCGTTTATGTCCTTTGTTAGCTTTATTTGCATACTGCTAAGTCCTCTCCTCCATGTTTTCCCTCACTTTTTGGTGTAGATTTTTCACAAAATCAGCTTTCTTTTTGCCATCTACATGCACAAGTTGATTAGAAGGTAAGGGAATTAAATCTAAAGGAGTTAAAGGATTAAAATCGTAAACAACTTCAAATGGTGAATGCTTGGCGGTCGAATGTACAGAACAGCTGTAAGCAAACTCGATGAGCGATAAGCATTCTTCTCTTGTTTTCATGTTCTTCCGAATTAGAGAGCACTCGATTCATAACTTCAGTTTGGCCATCAGTTTGTGGGTGGCATGTCATAGAAAACAACAACTTAGTACCAAGTTTGCTCCATAAAGTCCTCCAAAAATGGCTAAGAAATTTAGCATCACGATCGAATACAATTGTTCTTAGTACTCCATGCAATCTAGTAACTTCCTTGAAAAAGAAGTTAGCTACGTTTAAAGCATTATCAATTTTGTGGCATGGTATAAAATGATCCATTTTAGAAAATCTATCAACTACCACAAAAAGAGTCATTTCCATTTTTAGTTCTAGGAAGGCCTAATACAAAGTCCATAGAAATGTCTACCCAAGGTGCTTCGGGAATGGGCAGTGGCGTGTAGAGACCTTGGGGTTTAATGCACAATTTTGCCTTCTTGCAAGTAATACTTCAATTGCAAACCCTCTTGACATCTCATCTCATCTTAGGCCAAAAGAAATGTTCATGTAGCATAGCTAACATTTTGGCCACTGCAAAATGTCCCATGAGACCTCTACCATGCGCCTCTTTTACAAGCACATCTCGAATGAAACCTTGAGGAATACATAACTTACCTTCATTAAAAAGGTAGCCATCATGCTTATAGTATCTTTCAAAAGGTCCCTTTTCACACACTTTATAAACTTCACAAAAAATCAGAATCATTTTAATATAGCTTTTTAAGATATGCAAAACCAAGTAACTTAGAATCTAAGCTATTGAGTAATGCATACCTTCGTGTCAGTGCATCCGCAACAACATTCTCTTTACCTTTCTTGTACTTGATCACATAAGGAAATGATTTTAGGAATTCAACCCATTTGGCATGTCACTTGTTCAACTTGTTTTGCCCCTTGAGATGTTTCAATGCCTCATGGTCAGTGTGAATGACGAATTCCTTAGGCCACAAATAGTGTTGCCATGTACCCAATGCTCGAATTAGAGCATACATCTCCTTGTCGTAAGTTGGGTAATTGAGAACAACACCATTTAATTTCTCACTAAAGTAGGCTATGGGTCGCTCATCTTATATTAGCATGGCTCCAGCCCCTATTCTTGATGCATCACATTCAATTTCGAAAGTTTTTGTAAAATCAAGTAAGGATAACAACGGTGCATTAGTCAAATAATCTTTAATTTTATTAAAGTATTTCTCTTGCTCCTCACCCCAATGAAAGTTGGAGTTTTTCTTGATAATTCCAGTTAAAGGAGCATCTAATGTGCTAAAATTAGGAACAAACCTTCGATAGAAACTAGTAAGACCATGAAAACTTCTTACTTGGCTTATGCTTGTAGGACGTGGCCACTCTTGGATTACTGTTACCTTTTCTTGGTCGATTTCGAGACCTTTAGAGATAACCACAAATCCTAGAAAAACAAGCTTATTAGTACAAAAGGAACACTTCTTAAGATTTACAAATAAAGTCTCCTTCCTTAGTACCTCCAAAACGGATTTCAAATGATGTATATGTTCTTCCAAAGACTTACTATAAATCAAGATATCATCAAAATATACTACATAGAATTTACCAATGAAGGATCGAAGAACATGATTCATTAACCACATAAAGGTGTTTGATGCATTAGTTAGGCCAAAGGGCATAACCAACCACTCATACAAACCGTGTTTGGTTTTGAAAGTATTCTTCAATTCGTCTCCTTCTCTCGTTCGTATTTGATGATAACACTTTTGAGATCAACTTCGGAGAAAAAGCAAGCTCCACTTAGCTCGTCCAACAAATCATCTAAACGTGGGACCGAGTGTTGATACTTGATGGTAATCTTATTGACCATGCAATAGTCAATGCACATGCACCAAGAGTTATCCTTCTTAGGTACCAATAGCACAAGCATGGCACGACACATGGACTTAAGCTCTCTCGAACTTACCCTTTTTCCATTAACTCGATAACTTGCCTTTGTAGATCTTTAGTTTCTTCGGGGTTGGTTCTATAAGCTGGTCGATTCAGAATAGTGGCTTCGGGGATAAAATCTATTTGATGTTCAATGCCTCTAATGGGTGGCAATTCACTTGGAATAGTTTTCGAAAACACATCCTCGAATTCCTGCAGTAGAGACACAATAGAAGAAGGAAGAGAGTTATCTAAATCGTTAGTATTAAACAAACTTTCCTTGTACATAAGCACAAGCAAGGGATGCTTTAAAAGCATGGACTTTCTGATTTCTCTCTTTTTTGCAATAGTACACAAATTTTCCATCTCATTTTCTTCTTTTCTCTCATTCTTCTCTCGTGCTTTTACCCCATGCTCTCTATTTTCTTTTGTTTTTGTTTTGTTCTTTCCTCTCTTCTTTTGCATTTTTTGATTTTCCTTACACTCATCTTTTTCTTTTTCTTTCAATTTTTCAAACAAATTTTATAACTTGAGCTGATCTTCATACACTTGTTTGGGAGTAAGTGGTGCCAAAGTAACATTCTTTCCTTGGTGTTTGAAAGTATATCGGTTGGTGTAACCATCATGCACTACTCGGTGATCAAATTGCCATGGTCTCCCCAACAGAAAGTGACTAGCATGCATCGGCACTACATCGCAAAGAACTTCATCATAATACTTGCCAATCGAAAAAAGTGATAACAACTTGCTTAGTGACTTTGAGTTCTCCACCATCATTGAGCCATTGAAGCTTGTAAGGGCGTGGTTGCTTGGTGGTCAGTGGGCCAGGTTTTTCTACCAACAAGCAGCTAGCAATGTTAGTGCAACTACCACCATTAATAATAATACTACATACCTTTCCTTGGACATGGCAGTGAGTATGAAAAATGTTTGCATGTTGCTGCTTACTCTCCATAGTTTGGATGCTCAAGCTTCCTTTAATGACAAGGATTTCCCCTTCTATAGCATACTCCAAGTCATTTTCCTCATCAATAGGTGATTCGGGCTCATCTTCTTTTTCGGGTTCGGATTCAATCTTAAAATTATCCCTTATAAACATGGAATTTTGATTTGGACATTGGTTTGTCATATGACCCCTCCCAAGGTATTTGAGACATTTGATGTCTCGAGATCGATTTGGTACAACCTCGTTCTTTCCCTTACTTGGGATCTACACTCGGCTTGTTGGGCTTGGATGTCTCAATACTTTCTTTGGATCGAAAAGTGGTATCCTTTTTGTAGGTTCTTTACCCCCACTTTGATGTAGAAACAGAATTAGAAAGGGGTTGGGTGGTACCTTTTCTTTTCAATTGCTTCTCCACTTTAAGTGTCATGTGAACCATATCAACAACTTCAACATAGTGTTGTAGCTCAACTACATTGGCGATGTCTCAGTTGAGGTCGGCTAAGAATCTTGCCATGGTAGCCTCTCGATATTCCTTAACATTAGCACGTATCATGGCTATCTCCATCTCATTGTAGTAATCTTCCACACTACAATTGCCTTTATTGAGATTTTGTAGCCTTTGATGGAACTCTCGATGATAGTGAGAGAGTACAAATCTCTTTCGCATGATAGCTTTCATTTCAGCCCATGTAGACACGGGTCGTTCGCCGTTTTGTCTCCTACTCAAAGTTAGCTGATCCCACCAAATAATAGCATAATCAGAGAATTCGATGGCAGCAAGTTTTACCTTTTTATTTTTCGAGTAGTTATGGCATTCAAAGACGAGTTCTATTTTTTCCCACTCTAAATAAGCTTCGAGGTCGATTTTCCCTTGGAATGGAGGAATTGTCATCTTCATGTTGCTAAGATTATCATCTACTCTCGGATCTCCATTTCGTTGACCATAACGTTTCAAACTGTGGTTAGAGGATTGATCACTCTCCATTTCACTTGGTTCACAGTAATCCTCTTGATTTGGTCTTGAAAGACCTCTTTCTCTCTCCTTTGATCTTGAGGAGAATGTCCCCTTTGAGATCTTGCCTCTAATTGGTCCAATTGATCTTGCATTGGCTCCAATCGACGTTGTAACAATCTGTCCATCTCTTATATAAGAGCTTGGTATGCTAAATAGGGCACACTACCACCACCAGCATTATTTCTTTTGGGACTTTGAGATATGGTGTTTTCTTCAAAACAGATGAGATTACTAACAAAAGATTTTGATTAAAAGTATATGAGTACCTTACCAAACACAAAACCTCACGAGCCACTCGGAATGAAATCGCTCCACTCGATGTTGGCTCTTAATCTTTTCTAATGCTCTTTCGTACTCTTGTCTTTTACCACTCTTTGCTTGCTCGAAGTTCTTATATGATTTCCTTAGACTTATGCAACAAACCTTATAGAATCGGCTTCAAAAGGGATGTAGAAAAAGGTATGGTGATTAGGTGTTAGGGAAGGCTTAGAAGAAAAATAAAGGGTAGGTAAAAGTGTGGTTGAGATTTTATGGAAAGGAACACTTGAATTTGGGAATTGCACACTTTCAAACTAGCTCTTCTTCTTCTTTTTTTTTCAAAACTCCCTTTGTATTTTGAACTTGGGGATTCAAATATGCTGTATATTTTTTCTTTTCTCTTTAAAATTTTATTTCTTTTTTATTATTTTTTTGGATGCTAATCCCGAGAGAGATAAGAACGTCAAATACTTACTTAATTTAACCAGCTCTGATACCAAATGATACGAGTTCATCCTCTAGGGATGATTATGAGTCATGTGAGTTCCCGATCGAAATTAAGAAGTATCATTTGTAATAGCTTTGTGAAGGTCGAAAATGAAAATGATAGGTTTTGGGATGGTGGATGAAATGGATATGCAAGGGATATAGTTGGTTAGGCTTGAATTCGGTTTTAAGGACTCAAGAATCAACCAATATTATTAAAGAATATTGACCCAATTCCTATATTAGTTCTTAGAACAAAAACAAGGAGAACCGTGACCCTTTATTTAGCAAGATAGGAACCAATCGATATAAGGGTGAACGCCACACTTCAAAGAAGTGATAAGTTCGAAATAATCATATTGACGTCACAAGGGTTACTTGATAAGTCAATTTGAGTTAAATAATAACAAGGAGTTTACAAACTCATAATAAGATTAATGTTCATCAAAAGTTGATACAAAATATTCCAAGCCTCATATTTAAAGGCTTACAAATGACCAGCTGAAAAGTCATGAAATACATAATCAAAATTACATCATAAATTCATCCAATATTCCCCATGCACTTTATGTTAATGTGGTGGCTGCTTTAATGGAGTAGTTGGCTGAAATTAGTGCTTGGTTAGCAAGGAAGAAGTGTGTTTAAATTCTACTGAGATTCCCCAAGCACTTGGACTAAATGTGGGCGGTGCATTAATGATTTTGAATAACCAGAACAGACACTTTCCATTTTCCCATGATCAGCCCTTGAGCGTTTAAGTACCTTAAGATCTTTGATGAACCCAATCAGCCATCCATGAAGAGAACATTGAATTCCCTTGTTGATCATGAAATGTCCTTTTGGAGAGGTGTTTTAAGCACTTTAAATGTTGGTAGGTGCATTGAAAGCTTGTGTTGGCCAGCCATTGACATCCTTACGTCATATTAAACATGCTAGTTAGGACATATTAAATGGGTAACAATATTTGACTAAAACTAACAACTAACTTAGGACATATCTAAAGACTTATCAAAATAACACAAAACATAACTAAAACATGGATGAAAATAACTAAATGATTACTACTTTATTTTACAACAATTTAATTAGATTAAAAATTAAAATTGAATATGCATGCGGGTTGTATTAAATACATGGAATGCATGAAGTGTCTTCCCAACTTTGTTTAACTAAACCCGTGACAGCCTGGTTGATTTCTTGGCTTGTGCTCACGTGTTTGGTCCTCTAGGTAGCACAGTTGAATCATGCGAAGCTCGCCCATCCGCGAGTGTTCGTAACATCAGTTTTCGTGCTGTGAGTGTCCCCGACATGAGTGTTAATCATCCAAGCTTGCAGGGTCCATGCTTGCATTTTATAGCTCGCACTACTTGTGCTCGCATCATTTAACCTGTGGCCTCATGTAATGCTTCAGTCATTGGCCATTTACTTTAAACTGGTGACCATCCTTCATATCTTCAATTGTCATCGTACCATGATGGAATGCTTCGACAACTTTGAAAGGGCCTGACCATCTCGAGTGCAATTTACCTGGATGTAATTTTAAATGTGAGTTAAATAGAAGTACCAACTGACCAGGGTTAAATAGTCGTGAGATGATATTGGCGTGCCATCTCTTAGTCTTTTCTTTGTATATGGTTGTATTTCATACGCAGTGTGTCAAATTTCTTCCAACTTAGAAATATCCAACAAACGTTTCTCTCCAACAGCATTGTAGTCCATGTTCACCTGCTTGATTGCCCAATGGCTTTATGTTCAAGTTCAACTGATAGGTGACAAGATTTACAAAACACTAATTGATACGGCGACATTCCCAACGGGGTTTTGTATGCAGTGCGAAGCACCCACAATGCATCATGTAGCCACGAAGACCAATCTCTTCGAGATTGGTTAACCAACTTATGAAGGATACTTTTAATTTGTCGATTGGAAACCTTCGCTTGGCCATTTGTTTGTGGATGGTATGTGGTGGCCATGCGATGCTTCACACAATATCGTTTCAATGCTATCGCCAGTTGGTTATAGTGAAAATGAGGACCTTGACCACTTATCAATGCCTTAGGTGTTCCAAATCTTGTAAGGATATATATGTGGAAAAACTTTAACACTGTTCGAGCGTCATCCATTTGAACTACAATTGCCTCAATCCACTTAGAGATATAGTCAATAGAAACTAAAATATATGCATTCCCAAAAAAGTTTGGAAATGGTCCCATGAAGTTTATACCCCAGACATCAAATAACTCCACCTCCATGATAGGATGTTGGAGCATCTCCTTGCGGCGAGATATAGAACTTGTGCGTTGACATCTATCGCATTATTGCTCAAAATTGTGTGCATCTCGAAACAATGTGGACCAGAAGAATCCTGATTGTAGGACCTTTGTAGTTGTCCTCATTCAACCGAAATGGCCTCCATAAGGAGCATCATGACAATGTCTCTGGATGGAAGTCATCTCTTCTTCAGGAACACAACGGCGAATAATGTTGTCGACGCATACCTTAAACAAGTACAACTCGTTCCAATGATACTTCGCAACATCGTGCATAAATTTGATCTTCTTGTGACCAGTGGCACTCAAGGGTAGCTTACCACTAACTAAATAATTAACAACATCAGCATACCATGGAGATGCATATACATAAAATAATTGTTCATCTAGAAATGCATTGACAATATGTGACTTATTGCCATCTTTGCTTCCAGCTTCCAAACGGGATAAGTGGTCTGCTACTTGATTATCGGATCCTTTCCTATCTCTAATTTTAATATCAAACTCTTGTAAGAGCAAGATCCATCAAATCAATCTTGGTTTGGCATCTTTCTTCGCAAAGAGGTATCTTAACGCAGAATGATCAGTGTACACTGTAATTTTTGCACCGATAAGGTATGAATGAAATTTGTCAAATACAAAAACTACTGCTAATAATTCCTTTTCAGTAGTTGTATTGTTCACATTTGCTTCAGTTAAGGTTTTACTAGCATAGTAAATTGAGTGAAATACCTTCTCTTTGCGTTGTCCCAACACAACTCCTATAGTAAAATCACTCGCGTCACACATTAATTCAAATGGTTACGTCCAATTTGGTGCGACGATAATTGGAGCTTGTACTAGCTGCTTCTTTATTGTGGTGAATGTATCTAGACATGCGTTATCAAACACAAACTTTTTATTTTGCTCTAGCAACGAGCATAGTGGTTTGGCAATCTTGAAAAAATCTCGGATAAATCTCCTATAGAAATCAGCGTGACCAAGAAATCTTCTTATTCCTTTGACATTCGTGGCTGGTGGAAATTTCTTAATGATTTCTACCTTTGCTTTGTCTACTTCAATGCCCTGACATGATATTCGATGGCCAAGGACAATGCCTTCAGTTGCCATGAAATGACATTTTTCCCAGTTCTGCACTAGATTTGTGTCCTGACATCTTTTCAATACTTTTGCCAGATTGTCAGAGCATTGGTCAAAATTGAGAAGTCATCCATGAATACCTCTAATGAATCTTCAATCATGTTCGAGAAGATAGCCGTCATACACCTCTAGAACGTGGATGGTACATTGCACAATCCAAATGGCATAAGTCGGAAGGCAAAGGTTCCAAATGGGCATGTAAACGTGGTCTTTGCATGATCTTTCGGCGTAATAGTAATTTGATTGTATCCAGAGTAGCCATCTAGGAAACAATAATAAGCTTTGCCAGCTAGCCTATCTAACATTTGATCAATGAATGGTAGTTGGAAATGATCTTTCTTTGTGGTCGCATTGAGATGACGATAATGCATACACACTTGCCAACCATTAGCAATGCGAGTAGGGATCAGCTTATTTTTCTCATTACTTACTACTGTGATGTCGCTCTTCTTGGGCACATATTGGACAGGGCTCACCAATGTGCTGTCTGAAATGGGGTAGATGAGGCCCGCGTCCAACCACTTAATAATTTCATTTTTCACTACCTCTTTCATTTTCTCATTAAGCCTTCACTATTGCCCAATGGATTGCTTCCCTTCATCTTTCAGCTTGATATTGTGCATGCAAAAAGAGGGACTAATTCCTCTGATGTCTGCAATGCTCCAGGCTATGGCTCGTTTGTATTGCTTCAAAATTGTAATAAGTTTTTCATCTTGACTCGCATTGAGGCTTGCACTGATAATCATAGGTAATGTGCCATTGTCACCTAGAAAGACATACTTCAAATGTTTCGGCAATGGCTTTAACTCCAACGTAGGAGCTTGTTCGATTGATGGTTTAAACATAGGGATCATCCTATTGGACAAATCCAAGGATTCCAATTGCCATCCCTATTTTAGCTCACAACTATTAGCCTCAGCTCTGTGGTCGCATTCAGTTAGGATATCATCGGTGGTTGTCACTGCATCTTCATCTTGAGCTACTGAACTTCGTTCATTGAATTGTTTTATAATAATTTCATCCAGCACGTCAATGTGGTGACATTGCTCCTTACTTCTTGATGAAGATGCTTCGAACACACTAAAAGTGACATGCTCGTCATTGTGACGCATAATCAGCTCACCCTTGAAAATATAATAAGCGTGCGTCCCAAGATTATGGGCACCTCTTTATCTACTTCACAATTAAGGATGATAAAGTCAGCAAGGAACACAAGATTTTCAACTTGAACAAGGACATCTTTGATCTGGCCTTCAAGTTGTGCTAAAGATCTGTCCGCAAGTTGTAATGTCACCGTAGTGGGTTTCATAAATCCAATTCCTAACTTCTTGAATGTGGACAAAGGCATAAGGTTATTACTAGCTCCTAGATCGCATAAGGCTTTACCTAGAAAATGAGTTCCAATGGAGCATGGGATTGTGAAGCTATCAGCGTCTTTCGTCTTTGGTGGCAACTTATTTATTAGCACGGTGCTGCACCCCTTTGTGAGCGTAATCGTCTTGATTTCAAACAACTTTTTCTTCTTTGATAGTAGCTCTTTCATAATTTTCCCATAACTGGGGAACTGCATAAGAGCATCCACTAGAGGTATGCTAATGTGAAATTGCTTCAAGGTAGAGACAAACTTCTAATAATCTTTTTTATGGTCCTCCTTGAATCTCTGTGGAAATGGCAAAGGTATATTGTCAGTGGGTTGTTGTAAAGGATTCGGTTGTGTCGACATTGGCAGTTGTGTTGAAATCTTTGTTGGTTGAATTGTAGGCATAAGACTGACTACAGACGGCCCCTCCTCATTTATTTCTACCAGATCTTCCTCATAGGCAACTTCTTTTTGTTTATTTGGCTTAGATGCGTCGACATGTACTTGATTGGAATTGCTACTTGGCTGAGTAGTTTGCTTTCCACTTCTTAGCATGATAGCCTTAAAATGCTCCTTCCCCTTTTGAGTTGGATTTTCAGTGTCACTAGGCAAAGCACCTGGTGACCGTGTCCTCATGTTAGAAGCTAATTGCCCTAGCTGAGCTTTCAATGCGCAAATAGAAGAAGAGTTCCCTTGAACGATTGCTTTTGTTCTCGTGATATGCTCTTGCATAAACACTTAAAGAGTAGGCAACGGATTTGTTCTTGGTTAAGAATATTGTTGTTGCTATTGTTGGTGCTGTCCTTGCATACTTGGCATTGCATTCTATTGTGGTGGCATTCGAGCTTGTGACTGCATCTGGTTATATGAATGCATTTGATTTTGTGATCGCATCGGGTCATGTGATTGCATATTATTTGGGTGTGCATGCAATTACGGGTTGTGATCATAGTTCTACTGTTAGTGGTTGTTATTGTAACTCCCTTGTCTAAAATTACCTTGATTTGAGGCATTTCCATATCTAAATGTAAACACATTCTGGTTCCCTCAAGGTTGTTGTCTACGATTAGGATTACTGTATGAGTTACCATAGGAATTTCCTTTGATGTTGTTGACATAAAATGCATTCTCAGCATGTTGTGGGCAATCCTCATAATTGTGGTTGTCATCGCAAATTTCACAAGAAAATGTTGGGACATCCATCTGTTGAGCTACTTGAATAGGGGCAACTTTACTTGTTCCCTTCATGTTCTTGTTCATGTTTACCAACAAGGATACCTATGCACTCAAAGCTGATATAGCATCTAATACCATAACACCAGGATTAGTTTTTACCTGAGCAGAATGAGAAATTTTATATTGATAGTCATTATGTCCAATCCTCTCTAGGATCTGTACCGCTTCATTGTAGGTGCAATTTAACAGTGGTCCATTGGCGGATGCATCGACAATATTCCTTGTCTGCGCATTCAACACATTATAAAATATCTCGATCTATCTCTTGTTGAATTCCATGCATAGGGCAATATCTCAGAAAAGTCTTGTAGCGTTCCCATGTAATGTGTAAGTTTTCTCATCATCTAGTTGGTGTATGCCGTGATATCATTCTACAATCTTGCATTCACTGTCGACGGATTAAAGCTCAGCACAAACTGTGTTGCTAGCGCATTCCAAGAAGTAATGGATCTAGCTGGTAAACCAAGGAACCATGTTCTCACCCTCCCTTGCAAAGAATAAGGGAACAGCTGCATCTTCAAGGCGTCATTAGGGACACCATGTTGACTTAAAGAAGCGTATATGAGTAAAAATGATTTGAGATGCTCTCTAGCATCTTCATGGAGTAAACTTACATATTTCCCATTAGAATTCAGCATATGAAACATAACCGGTTTCAATTCAAAATTACCAGCCTGTATTGCTGGTCTAACAACCCCTGGTTGTAAGTCATGATGCATAGGAACAACAAAATCTCTGATCGTCCTATCTTGAACTTGCTCCACTTGTGGCACCAATGGTGGTAAATTATTAATTATGTGTGGCTGTATTAGAGGAACTACATTCTGTGGCAGCAATGGTGGAAGATGATTGTTGTTACCAGCCATTTTCTTTTGTTCTTGCTTCCTCCTTCTACTAGTTCGTTCGAGTTTTGGATCAAAGCTCAGAATATCCTTAGGATTTATTCTTGTGGATGTGCAACTCCTAAAGAATTTTGAGAAAATCAAAAGAAAGTTAAACAAATTAGTAAAAATAAAAAGTTAAGTAAGAAAGAATAATGTCAACTACAAAAATGAACTTCAAACAAACGGCATCCCTGGTAATGGCACCGAAACTTGATCGGCTTGTATATATCACAGCATTTAAGTGCAAGCTAACACTCGTCGCAATTAATTTTTGCACCTCTTGATACTTCTTTCTTTCTTTTCTCCTTTCTTTATAAGCTTTGAGAATTGTAAATCTCCTCTCCTCTCAGATCTAACTTCATTTGCAGCTGTCAAAGTTTGTTAAATTACAGCTGTGCGCTCACGCAAATCTGGTGTGTTCTTCATGAATTTTCAGGTTGTCGCGACATCGCTTGGCGCAATCTATAATCTTTAATTGCAGCAACAACATGTTATTCTTCTGCGGTAGTGCTTCTAGAAGTGATTGCAGCGTGAATTCACTCATACAAAGTAGACGTTTCCATGAGGTGACATTTCTGGCCACAATTCCAAGCTAAACTTGTGGCTGCATTTTTTAAATTATTCTAACATCGATCTTCTAAGATTGATCCCTATGTTGACAATTTCAGACGCAGTACATATGCTGCAGATGGCAACATTAGTGCACAGAAAAGATAAAATAACGAGAATTTAAGCCATATAACATTGAGTTAGAAAATGTGAATAGTAATTATGAAATGACTATCATGCATGCTAAATATAGTACAAAAGGGACAGTTAATACATAAATTTAGGAAGAAAATAGGTGTCATTTCTAATGCTATCATGAATCTTTAAAAGTTTTTGAATTTTTGAAGAAGCAATTAGTTGCTAAGCCAATAGTATTTGCTCTTAACTAGAATTTTCCATTTGAATTAATGTTCGATGCAAGTGATTTTTCTGTAGGAGTAGTGCTAAGACAAAGGAAAGAGAAGGTGTTTCACGTAATTTATTATGCGGGCAAGACCCTTAATGATTCACAGATCAACTACATAACAATAGAGAAGGACTTGTTGGTAGTAGTTATCACGTTCGATAAATTTCGTTCGTATTTGATTGGCACAAAAGTAGCAGTTTAAACGGATCATGCTACCATAAAATACTTGATAGCAAAGAAGGATGCTAAGCCACGGTTGATTCGATGGGTTTTGCTGTTGCAAGAGTTTGACTTCGTGATAAAAGATAGAAAAGGTTTAGAGAATCAAGTTGCGGATCATTTATCAAGGATGGAAGTGGATATTGCTGATGATGATAGGTTTATAAAAGCAAAATTTCTAGATGATCAATTATTTACTGTGACAGCATTGCCATGGTATGTTGATGTTGTCAATTTCTTAGTTAGTGGATTGTTACCCCCTGTTTAAGTAACTAGAGGAAGAAAAAGTTTTTGCATGATGTTAAATTCTATTATTGGAACGAGCTATTTTTGTTTAAGAATTGTGCAGATCAAATCATAAGGCGATATGTTCTAGATGATGAATGCCATAGCATTTTATAGCACTACCATGCTGCACCTTACAGAAGATATTTTGGAGGACAAAGAACCGCTGCCAAAGTTTTGCAATCAGGTTTCTTTTTGCCTACTTTGTTTAAAGATGCATATAATTTTTGTCATTCCTATGATAGGTGTAAAAGAACATGTAATATTTCAAGAAGGAATGATATGCCATTGCAAAACATTGTTGAAGTCAAATTGTTCGAAGTATGGGGTATGGATTTTATGGGACCATTTCCCCCATCTTGCGAAAATATTTACCTTTTGGTTACTGTTGATTATGTTTTGAACTAGGTTGAGGCAGTTGCACTCCCTACTAACGATGCAAAGTCTGTGCTGAAGATTTTGTACAAGAATATTTTTACGAGGTTTGGAACACCAAGAGCAATTATTAGGGATGAAAGTTCACACTTCGATTGTCGTTACATTGAGGATTTCTTAACAAGGTATGAGATAAACCATAAAATTACGATCGCATATCATCCTAGACGAATGGACAAACAGAGAAGGTTGTTGATCCTACGTGCAAGGATTAGGAGTCGAGATTAGATGAAGCTTTGTGGGCGTATAGGATTGCCTTTAAAACTCCTTTACGGATGTCACTTTTTAAGCTTGTGTAAGGAAAGCCTTGTCATTTAGCTATTGAATTGGAGCATAGAGCTTTTTGGGCAATTAAAAAGATAAATGTTGATTGGTTGGTTTCAGGAGAGAAAAGGATAATGGATTTAAATGAAATAGAGGAGTTTCGATTGCAAGCATATGAAAATGCCAGGATTTATAAAGAGAAGACAAAAAGATGACACGACAGTAAGATTTTGCCTAAGCATTTTGAACCAGGACAACAAGTTTTGATGTTTGATTTGAAGCTCAAATTATTCCCAAGAAAGTTGAAGTCTAAGTGGATAGGACCAGTTAAGGTAGTTTTTGCTTTTCCACATGGTGCTGTTGATATTAAAAATATCATGACGGGGAATGTGTTGAAAGTTAATGGACAGCATCTGAAGCGCTATTACAATGATTCGATGTTATAGAAAAATTTTGCTATTACATTCCATAATGTTAGAAGAGTTTAAATTTGTTTTATATTTTATTTTGGTTTGGTGTTAACTTTGATTTTGAGTTTTTGAATTAGTTGCAGGTTAGTGAAACGATGTTAGATTTAGCAATAAATGAGTACGGCGTGGGGTTTTACTGGACCAATCAGATGTGATTGCATCTCTGTCATAACAAAGCTGAAATGGCAGAGCAATCAGTGCAAATTTCGCACCCACATGCCACACATTTTAACTGATTTTTGTGATATTAAATTCCTTTTATTTAACCTTTTATTTTTTTCCTTATATATTGCCTTTGTTTCTTTATTTGTTAGGGTTATTTTTCTTTAAAAGTTTATGTTTCCTCTGAAGAATAACTAGTAAAAAAAATTGAGATGCAAGGGAAAGATGCCACAACAAGTAATGCCCATCGTTGCAAGGAAGTTTTATGATCGGAATGCATAGGCGAAGGTCCAAGAGAACTATCTGAAGCGTCAACCTCTACTGGAGAAAGGATTCGTATTTACACAAGAAAAATATATGGGTTTTGATGAAGACATTGCCCGTATAATCGAAACTCATGGATGGGATACGTTCTGTTACCATCAAGATGAGGTGTATCCAAAGCTGGTAATGGAGTTCTATTTGCACTTAACTACTGACAGCCCCTTTGTATATGTTCGGGGCATTTTTGATCTATTTGATGCAGATAAAGTGAATGACTATTATGGATTCTACTACATAAAAGAAGAGCACACGAGATTTGCACGAGGAATTTCGGAGGAAAATTTGGAAAAGGTGTTAAGACACGTATGTATTTCGGGAACCACTTGGGATAAATCGAAAATGGATAGATTTACGATTGGGAAGCATTATTTGAAGCTTGAGTGTAAAATCTGAATGAGTTTTTTGAAGACCAGAGTGATGCCTATTATGCATACAACCACTATTGGGAGAGAATGATTGTTGTTGTTACATTCTATAATGACTAGAAAGAAGATTAGTGTGAGGCAGATTATTCGAGATGAAGTTCAAAAATGTGCCAAGAAAAACTTAGGCAATTTGATATGTTCTAACTTGATTTGTGCGTTATGTTTACAAGTAGGTGTTGCTTTAGAGGAAAACGAGGATATGTTATCGAACAAAGGTGCCATCACCAAGCAATCGGTAATGCGACAACAGAAGGAGGATGTGCTTACATCAACACCATTTAAGCAACCATCTAGTTCGGAGCCACCAGTGTTTGCGAAAGCATCATCTAGTAACCCCTTTGAATTATCTACTTTAGCTTGTTTGGGTAATGTTGATGGAAAATGTTATGATGATATTAATTGTCTCATGAAAATTGATAAATTTTTAGAGGATTTTCATTGTAAAACTGAGGCCTTGTGGGGATATATGCTTATTCATGATGATGCAATACTCCACTATAATAGAATCAAGTCAAAGTCCCATGGTTCCCAGATTTTTTGAGGATCCTTTAGATGAAATGATAATGATGAAGTGCGATGCAAGCGACACTGAGATTCAGTTGGCATTAGGAAAGTCATCTTTCAGTAAGGATTACCATTCGGCTGAGGAGGATGAATAAGAGACAAAAGACCCTGAGATTGATGATAATCCCATTGTGAAGGAAAAATCAGCAACACCGCCAGTAAAGAATGTGACACCCAAGAAACCTGTAACTCCAAAAGTATTTTCTATTCCATCTAAAGGATCAGAGAAAGATGCAAAAGTCGATTGTTTCATTGATGAGATGACAAAATCGGATGATGATGAGGAGGCTATTATGTGATAAAAGAGGAAGATGAAAGGCCAGAAACCTGCCAGAAAATCCCTCTGCCTTTACTGAAAAGGGTAAAATTTAAATTTTTGCAGCTCCAATTTATTTTTGTGATATATGTGTTGTTTATTCATGCATGTTTTTGTGTTTGCATTTCATTGTGTTCACACATTGAGGAAAATGCACACTCTAGGTTTGGGGGTGTGTTGTTCCATTTAGTTGCATATAGGTATATGTTTGTTAGTACATAATTTTGTTTATAGGTTGTTATTGCATATCATTTGACATATTGAGATTCCCATGACATATTGATAGCATTAGAAAAGACTATTGATTTCTCCTTACCTAGTAATTGCATTTTCTAACACAATGATGCTAGGTTTAATTTTATCTTGTTTTGCTATTAATGTCGTCACAATTAGTGTTCAATATTGCATCCAAAGATGTCAGTGCAGGAGTTTGTCCAAAAAGATCAACGCATGAAGGTATCTATGATTATCGCTACAAAATAGAATTCAAATTTGCGCCCGAAAATGTCACCACATCCAACAACTGTCTGATGAACACACCAGATCTGTATGAGTGTACAGCTGGTATAACTAACTTGTACAGCTAGAGGAAGTTGGATCTAAAAGAAAGGACATCTGTGCTTGGCAATGGTTGATAAATACTGACGAGAGAGGATCTTCTTCAGGCTTTATCTTGTATATTTTTTACGCATAAAAATTTTCTCTTCAACATTTTTTTATGTTTGCTTCCATGGTAGCTTAACTTCCTTGAGAGCAAATTGACTGTGATGTGAAGACAAGTCTGCTCTTGACGAGGAGCATTCTTAAATGCGATGCAAGAGTGTAAGGGAATAGTTCTAGTAGACTAGGAATAGGATGCTTCAATTATTTCTGTTATTCTCTCTTTAATGCTAATGAATTTTTTATTATTTGAGTTTGTATGGAAGTACAATTTAATTCCTGATCAAATATGATATCTACTCTATCTTTCCTACATTGTTATCTTTGGATTTAATTGCTTGACCACGGAAGTGTAATTGCAGTCATTGTCATTAGAAAGTGCAGCGACAAATTAAGTCAACAAGCAAAACAACAGAAGTTGCTTGAGGATCGAAGGAATTCTATCCACTTGTTCTTGAATATTTTGCATTACTAGCACTAGAATGTGTGGTTAGTGTGAGTGTTTAAGTCTTTGATAAACAAGGAAGTCAAGGTTGGTAAGATTTCATTGAGCTCAATTGCAGTGACAATTTATCTATCATTTACCTTGTGGTCACATTTAACTATTGCCACCTTGTCAAGTCAGGGAACCCAATTTCATTATCATTATTTTTACTCTTTAAATTTTTTTTAAATTGCCTCGACAGATTATTCTCAAACCTTTACTACATTTTTTTATTAATTCGCTCTGACATTATTCATTATAATCTCTTTTGTTTTAACTTCCTTTTCATCAACAATTATAAACATAAGCAGTCATCTTTGTAGGATCGATATCTAATACTTTTAAACCTATCTACTATACTTGCATCGACAGTGTACGCTTGCACATATTTGCTATGACGTTCATAGAACGATCAAGTTTTAGCGTCGTTACCGGGGATGGCGTTTGTTTAATGTTTATTCTTGTTCTTGCAATTATTTTTCACTTTGTTAGTTTTACCTGTTACTAACTTGTTTTACTTTTTGTTGACTCTTTCTTATTTTTTAGGTGTTTTATGACCAGGAGGAGTTCTGAAATTGTTGTTGGCTTTGATCCAGAAATTGAAAGAACTATTAGAAGGAGAAGATGATGTGAGCTTCCAAACTCTGAGTGTTCAAAAAACAGCTTGTTGGAAGAATCGTCTTGAAATGGTTCACAAGGTAGAAACCTTAATTCGAAGCACTTGAATTCTCTAAGGAACCGTAGCTATATTAAAACTACAACCCACTTAAACTTGACCATATACTTGAATCTTGGTGTATCAAAGTCGCCACACCATGGATGGTAAACAGAGTGATAAGACAAATTTTGAACGCCACAAACTATGAAGAAAGTTCGATAAGTTCGAACAGTTCAACGAAGAACCAAGAGAGAAATATTCTCACAAATGTTTAAATTCAAGCAAAGTTTTTTTCTTTTTAACATAATGATTTAGGACGAAATTTATATGCCTGAATTGACCTTTCAAGTTCCATATGACCCTTCAAATTCGGTCATTTAACTAACTTAAAAGCAGGCCATTAAATTTGATTTAACTCATGATAGCCAGCCCAAAAGTCATGTCTCTTCACTTGTCTTTGAGTAGATGAGAGGTCATGTCTTTTCATAGTCCATGGTTAGCTTAAAAGTCATCTTCTTTATGAAAGCTTAATGGTCCTTAAAGGTGTTGTTTGTAGTCCCTTCATCTTCCATAATCGATTGTCTTTATTGCTTGTGATGCCATGAATTGGCCTTTAAGTGCTTGAAACCGATTAGATTTGAAGAGCCACTCTTGGTCCATTTGAATAGTCACAATGCATCAATATTGAAAGCTGATTCTTGAATGAATTTTGTGCATTTATTCACCTTAAGAATCCACCAAAAACGTCCTCTTCTTGTACCAGCAAATTAAGTGACAAAAATGCAAACCTTTTCATGCAAAAACTGAACAGCCTTTGTATGTGACCATCCCTAGATCTTCTTATCAGCCTTAAATCATTCCTAAAACATATTAAACATGCATTAAGACAATTTAAACATGTCAATAAGCTAAAATGAATTGAACAGTCACCTAGACAAGAATAAATGAATATTTAAACATTTACAACCTATTCAAATTCTTATTTAACTTAAAACACCCTATTTAAAATAAAAATAAACACACTAACTCATGATTAAACAGACAAGATGTTTTAATGAATAGTTTAAAGATACAAACTAAATGAACTAATGGATTACTAAATGCATGACTTGATTTAATAATGCAAACTTCAACTAACATGGGAGTTACATAATGCATGATAGGATTTATAATGCATATTTAACTAACATGTAAGTTACTTAATGCATGTCATTATTTATGATGCAAACTTAACTAATCATGAGAGTTAATGGATGTCATTACATAATGCACGACTTTATTAAATGCAGGTCACATAATGCAAGTCATATTTAAAAGATGTAGATTTAATTAAATCACAATCTTAATAAAAATAGGAGATGATTTTATGAATGACTTAATTAAATGCAAAAGACTTAATGCAAGACATAATTAAAGATGCAAGCACTTATTAAACTAGAATAAAACTTAAATAAAATTAAAAAGTCCTTAAAAACATTAGCCCAATAATCAATCAGGCTTATGAGATGTTTCATTTTGCACTTGGGCCCCACATGTTTGGGTTAATCTTGATATCTTCTAATTGCATTATGACATGATGTGACTGTACTCACATTTTAAGATAAGAACAAAGAAATATGGCTTTCCTTGAAATGATGCAGTCATACTTCCATTGCCATCACAAAATCCTATCCTTCTGATACAACCACAAAATATAAATAATCCACCATTGCCACAAGAAGAACAAGTGCAAAATAGATCGATTCAAGACTTTGTTGTTCTTGTATTTGATGATTTGTAACCAGGGGTTGTTCAACCAGCTATTCAGGCTAGCAATTTTGAGTTGAAATCGGTTATGTTTCAAATGTTAAATTCGAATAGCAGTATGTTGGTTTGCCTCATAAGTATGCAAGAGAGCATCTCAAATCTTTTCTACTAATTTGTGTTTATTTTAGTCAGCATGGCATTCCTGATAATGCCTTGAAAATACAACTATTTCCTTACTCATTGCAAGGACGGGCTCATACCTGGTTCCTTAGATTGCCTACTAGATCGATTACATCATGGAATGCACTTGTGACTCAGTTTTTTTTGTGGTTTAATCCACCGACAATGAATGCTCGATTGAGGAATGATATCACTACATATCATCAATTGGATTATGAGAATTTATACACCATATGGGAACGTTACAAAATGATGCTTCGATGTTGTCCCATGCATAGAATTCAATAGGAAACACAAATTGAGATATTTTACAATGGGTTAAAGTGCAGACAAGAAACCTTATCGATGCATCTGCAAATGGTCCTTTTTTGGACTGCACCTATGGTGAAGCTGTGAGAATTTTGGAGAGGATTACATAGAATGACTACCAATATCCAATCTCTCGAGTTGTTTAAGTTAAAACAAACCCTGGAGTTATCGAATTAGATGCTATATCAACTCTGAGTGCACAGGTATCTTTGTTAGCAAATATGATAAATAACATGAAGGAGACAAGTGAAGTTGCTCCCATCTAAGTTGCCCAATAAATGGATGTCCCGACATTTTGTTTCCAAATTTGCAGCGACAATCATGGCTATGAAGATTGTCCACAACATGCAAAGAATGTGTTTTATGTTAATAATATCAAAGGAAATTCTTATGGTAATTCCTACAATAGCTCAACATGAAACCAACAGCCTTGGGGAAATCAAAATGCAACCACATTTAGATATGGAAATTTTCGACAAGGGAATTATAATCAGCAACAACAAAATTTAAATCAATGTCGTCATATGTATGTACATCAAGATTAGTTGTAGCAACATACTCAGTGTAGCCACAACAATCTTCAATTTAAAATCTACATATGCAAGGACAACAATAGCAACAGTAGTATTCCCAATCACGAGCTGATCCATTAGCAGCTCTTGAAGCCTTGATGCGTGAACATATCACGAGGATAGAAGCTATTGTACAAGGAAATTCCTCCTCTATACGAGCATTGGAAGCACAAGTAGGACAACTAACTTTAAATATGAGTAGAAGACCACCAGTTACTTTACCTAGTGACATTGAGAATTCAAATCAAAAGGGGAAGGAGCATTGCAAAGCTATTACTCTTAAGAGTGGAAAGCAAATTGTCGAGCCAAGGAGTAGCTCTAGTACAACACCTGTCAACGTAAGTGAAGCAGATCAAGAAGAAAAAGTTTTATCTGAAGAAGAAATGGATGAACCAAATAAAGAAGAGCTACCAATTATTACTCCCATGCCTACTATTAGACCAATAAAATTTTCGACACAATCACTGATGTCAACGCAACAAATTTTGCCACGACAACCTGATGTGTCAATACCTTTGCTATTTCCACAAAGATTTAAGGAGAAGGAGGACGAGAAAGAATACCAAAAGATTCTAGCCACATTGAAATAATTAAATGTCAACATACCTCTTGTGGATGCTCTCATATAGATTCCTAGCTATGGGAATTCATGAAGGAGCTCTTATCCAAGAAGAAGAAGTTGACTGGTATTAAGAAAATTATGCTCACAGAGGGATGCAGCACAGTCCTGACAAATAAATTGCCATCAAAGATGAAGGATCCTGATAGTTTTACAATTCCATGTCCATTGGAAATCATTACTTGGGAAAAGCTCTCTATGATTTATGAGCAAGTATCAACCTCATTCCATTATCAACATTTTCAAAATTGGGGATTGGTCACATGAAGCCCACTATAGTGACATTGCAGCTGGCGGATAGATCTTTAGCGCAACTTCAAGAGCAAATTAAAGACGTTTAGTTTGTGTAGATAAGTTTTTATTCCCAGCGGATTCCATTATCCTTGATTGCGAAGCTGATAAGGAAGTTCCCATAATCTTGGGGCGCCCATTTCTTGCAACTGGTTGTGATACGAAACGAATGTGGAAGAGGATCGTAAAGTTTTCAAGTTGCGGATCCACCCTAAAGCTCTAGACAAAAGTAATCTGAAACGAAAACAAAATAAAGATGAATGGCTGGTAAAAGATCCAATAGAGAACGAAATTAGGGTTTCTTGGATGAAAGAAACTGTCCTTGGACCTCAAGAAAATGTGCCAACCAGATCTAAAAATAAAAACACAAAACAGATTCGTTAGAAGTGATTCAAAAGACGAAAGTAAAATGTATAGGTAAGAGCATTTGAAACAGCAACAAAAGATTGAATCTCCTAATTTTTTATGTGTTCCTTGATGGATCAAGCTAGTAGAACGTCCCTCATGAAGCAATTTCAACCTAGAACAAAAACAACTAAATCAGTAACCCTAAACAGCAAGAAATAAACTAGATCAAACTAGAATGATAGATTAAAGATAGAGAAGAGAAGATAACGTCCTAAGAAGCCTTGGAAACAATAAGAATCCACAACTCCGTTCAAAGGCTCTAATTTCCCCTCCAAGAAAGAGATCTTGGCAAGAAAAAGCTCGAAGATGATTCCCACAACCTGAAAGATTGTTGAAATAACTTCTAAAACAAATCAAGAGCAATTCTTGAAAAAAAACTCAAAGAGAATTATTATTAACTCAAAATAATCAAAATCAAGTGTCTTTTCAAAGGGGGAACGACCATGCTACTTATAGGCCCCCAAAATAAGCTTTCCTAACCCTAATAGAATTCTAACCATGACAGCTGATCAAATAAAATAAAAAACAAAATAAATTTAAGTGTGGATATAGGGAATTTCGACCAAAGGGCTTTGATTAGGCTCCTTGGGCTGAATTCTTACATGATGATCCACTTATTAAAATAAAAATTGGACCTAAATTTAAATACTTTTCAATTTGGGTCACTTTAATATTTGGCCTGATATTCAATTAAATTACTTTCTAAACTTCAAGATGAACTTGTAGATATCTTAATGGGCCTTTTTGCAAGAACTTGGTCTTGTGATTTGTTTGCTCTCGAAATTGGCTCGTTCAAGGTCGTACAAGAAATCCAATGTTCCTTGCTATAAGATTCGATTTCTTTTTCCAAGAACTGAAATCTTGATTTTCTTGATTCTTGAAATTGTTTGAAATAGCATAATTAGACCAAGATTCAGTTTCTTGATTTTCTTGAAAATAAGAAAGTGAATCTTGATTTTCTTTTTCGATCATGTACGCATTTAGGGCCTTGGTAACGAAGTCTTGGATGGTCCCGTTCAATTTTGCCTGAATTTGCTTGGCTTTTGACCTCGTTATTGGTCCTTGAGGAAGATTGAACCCATCACGTTCATATGCTGGATTTTGGACCTTACGACTCATATCATTCCCCTCTTCCTCAGAAAGATTCGTCCTCGAATCTAAAACATCAAAGGGAGACAAGTCAGCAATATTAAAAGTATAACTTATATTGTACTCATCGAGTAGATCTATTTGATAGGCATTGTCATCGATCCGTTTTAGCACTTGGAAAGGTCCGTCACCCCTAGGGTCCAATTTAGTCCTCCTTTTACTCAGAAATCGCTCTTTACGCATATGGACCCAAACCCAATCACCGGGTTCAAGGATAACTTGTTTGCGCCCCTTGTTAGCTCTGTTGGAATTCATGTCATTTGTTTTGGCAATCTGTTATTTTGCCTTTTCATGCATTGACTTAACCAATTCAACTTTCTTCGCACCATCCAAGCTAGAAATATTTTCTACAGGCAATGGTACAAGATCAAGTACAGTTTGTAGGTTAAAACCATAAACAAGTTCAAATGGTGAATAGCCAGCTGTTGAGTGAATAGATCGATTATATGCAAATTCAACAAATGGTAAACATTCTTCCCAATTCTTAAGGTTCTTACCCATAATAGCTCGTAGCAAAGTGCCTAAAACTCGATTTACTACTTCTGTTTGTCCATCAGTTTGGGGGTGACAAGTATTGGAATATAATTATTTACTACCAAGCTTACCCCACAATACCTTCCAAAAGTGGTTGAGGAATCTTACGTCTCTGTCAGAGACAATTGTGCAAGGTATCCCATGTAGTCTCACTACCTCTCTAAAGAATAAGTTTGCCACATGTGTATCATCATCTGTTTTGTGACAAGGAAAAAAGTGTGCCATTTTTTAGAATCTGTCAACAACAACAAAAATACTATCTCGACCTTTTTTAGTTCGAGGCAAACCAAGAATGAAATCCATGGATAAATCTACCAATGTTGAAGAATGAATCGACAAAGGAGTATAGAGTCCATGAGGCATTACCTTAGATTTTGCTTGTTTACAAGCAATGCATTTAGAACATACCTTGTCAACATTCTTCTTCATGTGTGGCCAATAAAAGTGTTCTTGTAAAACATCTAGTGTTTTGGCGACACCAAAGTGTCCCATTAAGCCTCCACCATGGACCTCACGAATTAGTAACTCCCTCATGGAGCAATGTGGCACACATAACCTGTTTAGGCGAAAAAGAAATCCATCTACAAGATAATATTTGTCAAGGGCACTATTCTCACAATTAGAAAAGATATTTGAAAAATCAGCATCATTTGGGTACAAATCTTTTATATGCTCAAATCCTAAGATTTTAGAATGTAATGTAGTTATCAAATAATATCTACGAGATAAGGCATCAGCAACTACATTCTCTTTGCCTGTTTTGTACTTAATTACATATGGGAATGTTTCAATAAATTTCACCCATCTTGCATGTCTTTTGCTCAACTTACCTTCTCCCTTTAGCCATTTTAAGGACTCATGATCTGTATGTATAACGAACTCATTAGGCAGCAAGTAATGTTGCCACACTTGGAGAGCTCGAACCAATGCCAATAATTCTTTATCGTACGTTGAGTAGTTCAGTTGTGCCCCATTTAGTTTTTCACTAAAATATGCTATTGGCCTTTTATCTTGCATCAAGACGGCACCAATTCCAATACCTGAAGCATCACATTCAAGTTCAAAAGTATTAGAGAAATCAAGTAATTTAAGAACTGGAGTCGAACATAACTTATTCTTTAAGGCTTGAAATGCCTTTTCTTGAGCTTAACCCCACTTGAAGCCCACTGATTTTTTAATAACCTTAGTTAATGGGTTAGCAATAGTGGAGAAATCCTTCACAATTTGTCTATAAGAACTTGCTAAACCATGGAAAGATCTCACCTTAGTAATCAATTTAAGAGTGGGCCACTCCCTTATTGCCTTTACTTTGTCCTCATCGACATGAATACCTTGAGCACTTACTATAAACCCTTAAAATATTAGCTTATCACTACAAAAAGTGCATTTATCAAGGTTGGCAAATAATTGTTCAGCTCGCCAAATGTCCAAAACAGATTTAACATGAAAAACATGATCATCCAAAGAAGTTGAGTAAATTAGAATATCATCAAAATATACCACCATAAATTTACCCAAATAAGGTCTTAAAACATGATTCATTAACCTCACGAACGTACTAGATGCACTAGTTAGACCAAAAGGCATGACAAGCCATTCATACAATCCAAACTTAGTTTTAAAGGTTGTTTTCCATTCATCTCCTTCCCTCATACGAATTTGATGGTAACCACTTTTTAAGTCAATTTTTGTGAAAATCGTTGATCCATGTAATTCATCAAGCATGTCATCAAGTTTAGGGATTGAATGTCTATACTTTACTGTAATTTTGTTGATGGGATGACAATCAACACACATTTGAAATGAACCATCTTTCTTAGACACCAACAAGACAAGAACGGCACAAGGACTTAAACTCTCTCTAATGTACCCTTTGGCTAATAGTTCCTCAACTTGCCTTTGCAACTCCTTTGTCTCCGTGGGATTACTTTAATAAGCTGGTCAATTTGGAATGGATGCTTCGGGTACTAAATCAATTTGGTGCTCAATTCCTCGTAAAGGTGGTAAACCTTTAGGTGCCTCATTGAAAATATTCACGTAATCCTGCAAAAGAGAGTTAAACACACTAGGCAAAGTTTTGTCAAGGTCAGCTAAAGGTAAATAATTTTGCCTACACCTCACAAGGATACAAGGCTGTTTGTTTAACAGGGCTCTCCGTACATCTTTTACACTTGCAAACAGACTTTGCACTCTGTTTTTACCACTAGACGATTCACTCACCAAGGGGTCGTTTGAATTTTGACTTTTAATACTAATGACCTCTTTTCTCTCAATCTTTTTTGTATGCCCTTTCCCCTTAACCTCCTCACAGAATTTCATCATTTTTTATTTTATCTTTATACACATCGTTGGGATTCAAAGGAGCTAGAGTAAATTTCTTTCCTTTAATCATCCAATGAAACTTTCTCATATTCTGGGCATTTATAGTAACGAAACATAAGCTCTATTTTTTATTCCCAAGCACAGTATGCTTCGGGATCATTCTTTCCAAGAAATTGAGGAATTGTAAACTTTGGCTTTGCCAACGAAGGTTGTCCGCGATCATTGGGAACCAAAAGATCTTCTTCCACACGAGGAACATGTCTAGCTTGATGTCTACGAGCACGAGGTTGTTCAACCCCATCATCATCATTAGCACCGAAATGTTGAGTCCTTTGCTTAGTTCGCAACTGATTTAAGGTATTGTTCAACTGATTGAACATGGTTTCAAACTTATCAGTGATGGCATGGAGATTTGACTTTGTTGCGACACCGACAAGATTTTCGATGTTAACTAGCGGTTTGTCACTCTGATCAGCACTCCCTTTTCTACTATGAGACATTGTGACAAATCTGGAAAACACAACACAACACTCAAAAAAAATTAAACAAACCTCACCGTTATGCACTCAAAAAAGAAATTTTAATTTCTCAATGAGGTAAGAATTAATCTTGTGAGTCCTTTAGAAGTATTTATGTCAATCAATCAGGATGTATTAGAATTAAACTAACAAAGTAATCCTAATAGCACTACGAATCCAAAATCAGCTAGACACCAAAGAATTGTGTTGCACGGAGGAAGGAAGGTGCAACGTTCGTTAATCCTACTAACACAAGAAATAAGAAAGTGTTAGAATGTGTAAAAGAAACAATAAAAAGCAAAAACAAATGAAAACCTAAAACTAATAATCGATAAAATTATAGAAACCCTAAAACCCAAAAACTATGAAGCAACTTGACAAACTTTGTTCGAGGTATTCTCGATTTCCAAAAATCACGAAGTTTAAATTGGAGCCTCTCCAAATAATGAGTTTTTGATCTTGAAATTTTTGGCAAAAAATTCAACCTACAGAATATTTTTTTATTTTTTATTTTTCTCGTATTTTTCCTTTTTTTGGACATTTTAATCACTTTTTTTGTGGGAAATATTTTTTTACACTGTAATATAGTGCCAAGAATAAGTATATAAAATTTTAGAACAATTGAAAAACGTTTACCCACTCAAAAATATTTTTTTCTAAAAAAAATTACTAGGTAAAAACTGCTTGTTGGCTATTTGTAATGGAAATAAGTGTAGAAAGCAATGAAGAACACCCAAAACGCCCAAAATCTTATACCAAATGATACGAGAAGCAGGTGAAAGAGGATCGTAAAGTTGTCAAGTCGCGAATCTACCCTAAAGCTCTAGACAAAAGTAATCTGAAACGAAAGCAAAGAAAACAGATTAGATGACCAGAAGAATAATTAAACGAAAATTAAAACACAAGAAAGATGAATGAATGGTAAAAGATCCAATATAGAATGAAATTAGGGTTTCTTGGATGAAAGAAACTATCCTTGGACCTCAAGAAAACTTCCCAACCAGATCTGAAAATAAAAACACAAAACAGATTCGTTAGAACTGATTTAAAAGATGAAAGCAAACTGTTTAGGCAAGAACGTTTGAAACAACAACAAAAGATTGAATCTCCTAATTTTTTATGTGTTCCTTGATGGATCAAGGTAGGAGAACGTCCTTCTTGAAGCAATTTCAACCTAGAACGAAAACAACTAAATCAGTAACCCTAAACAGCAAGAAATAAACTAGATCAAACTAAAATGATAGATTAAAGATAGAGAAGAGAAGATAACGTCCTAAGAAGCCTTGGAAACAATAAGAATCCACAACTCCGTTCAAAGGCTCTAATTTCCCCTCCAAGAAAGAGATCTTCGCAAGAAAAAGCTCGAAGATGATTCCCACAACCTGAAAGATTGTTGAAATAACTTCTAAAAAAAATCAAGAGCAATTCTTGAAAAAAAACTCAAAGAGAATTATTATTAACTCAAAATAATCAAAATCAAGTGTCTTTTCAAAGGGGGAACGACCATGCTACTTATAGGCCCCCAAAATAAGCTTTCCTAACCCTAATAGAATTCTAACCATGATAGCTGATCAAATAAAATAAAAAACAAAATAAATTTAAGTGTGGATATAGGGAATTTCGACCAAAGGGCTTTGATTAGGCTCCTTGGGCTGAATTCTTACATGATGATCCACTTATTAAAATAAAAATTGGACCTAAATTTAAATACTTTTCAATTTGGGTCACTTTAATATTTGGCCTAATATTCAATTAAATTACTTTCTAAACTTCAAGATGAACTTGTAGATATCTTAATGGGCCTTTTTGCAAGAACTTGGTCTTGTGATTTGTTTGCTTTCGAAATTGGCTCGTTCAAGGTCGTACAATAAATCCAATGTGCCTTGGTTGTAAGATTCGATTTCTTTTTCCAAGAACTGAAATCTTGATTTTCTTAATTCTTGAAATTGTTTGAAGTAGCATAATTGGACCAAGATTCGATTTCTTGATTTTCTTGAAAACAAGAATGTGAATCTTGATTTTCTTTTTCGATCATGTGCACATCTAGAGCCTTGGTAATGAAGTCTTGGAAGGTCCCATTCAATTTTGCCCGAATTTGCTTGCCTTTTGACATCGTTATTGGTCATTGAGGAAGATTGAGCCCATCACGTTCATATGCTGAATTTTGGACCTTGCGACTCGTATCAGGTTGTACTCTTATAAAAATATTCAAAGATGAATTGATAATACTACACAACAATGAACATGTCACCTTCAGTGTTTTTGAAGTGGTTCTCTACAGAAATAAGGAGGAATATCACCACATCAATGTATTGGATGAATTAATAGAGGAGGAATTTAATGAGCGTCACACAGCAGTCCCAGAAGAATTTCTAGGTGACTATGACTACAAGGTTAAGGCAAATAATGCTAAGCTTAGGCGCGAATGGCAGATGGAATCTTTGGATTTGACTAATAGAACGACTTCTGTATTTAAGCCATCTATTGGAGAAGCTCCTACTTTAGAGTTGAAACCATTACCTACCCATGAAGTATGTTTTCCTTGGTGAGAATGACACCCTGCTAGTAATTGTCTCTGCAATTCTTGACGCAAGTCAGGAAGAAAAATTAATCCAAATATTGAAGCAACATAAGCGTGCTATTGCCTAAAGTATTACGGATATTAGAGGCATTAGTCCCTCTTTCTGTATACACAATATCCGGTTGGAAGATGAGGGAAAGCAATCTATTGAACAACAAAGAAGATTAAATAAAAAAATGAAGGAGGTTGTTACAAAGGAGATCATTAAGTGGTTGGATGCAGGCATCACCTGCCCAATTTCTGATATTACATGGGTGAGCCCAGTCCAATATGTCCCAAAGAAGAGTGGTATCACAGTGGTAAGTAACGAAAAAGTTGAATTAATCCCTACTCGCATTCCTACAGGTTGGCGAGTATGCATGGATTACCGTCATTTGAATGCAGCCACAAAGAAGGATCACTTTCCACTTCCCTTCATTGATCAAATGCTAGACAAGCTTGCTGGTAAAGCTTATTATTGTTTTCTCGATGACTATTTTGGCTACAATCAAATAGTAATTCCACCAGGGGACTAAGCAAAAACGACTTTCACTCATCCTTTTAGTCTATGCAATGCATCGGCTACCTTTCAAAGATGCATTATGGCAATTTTCTCAGATATGATTGAAGACTCATTAGAGGTATTTATGGATGATTTTTTTGTATATGGTAATACTTTTGATAAATGCACTAACAATTTAGCCAGAGTTCTAATGCGATGTGAGGACACAAATTTAATGTTGAATTGGGAGAAATTCCACTTCATGGCAACAAACGGCATTGTCCTTTATTATCGTATCTCCTATCAGGGCATTGAAGTGGACAAAGCAAAAGTTGAGATCATTGGGAAGTTATCTCTGCTCACAGATGTAAAAGGTATTAGGAGTTTTCTCGACCATGCGGGCTTCTATCGATGATTCACCCAAGATTTCTCTAAGATTGCCAAACCTCTCTCATCCTTGTTAGAGCAAAATAAAAAATTTCTATTTGACATTGCATGTTTGGTCGCATTTATACAAATTAAGAAAAAACTAGTGAAGGCACCTATTGTCGTTGCACCGAACTGCTCACAACCATTTGAGGTTATGTGTGATGCGAGTGACTATACAGTAGGTGCCATGCTAGGATAAAAAAAAGAGTTGTTAAAAATAGTTTTTGCTTTTGACAAATTTCATGCGTATCTTGTCTGCACAAAAGTTATAGTTTATACTGATAATTCTGTATTGTGGTACCTCTTTGTTAAAAAAGATGCCAAACCAAGATTGATTCATTGGATCTTGCTATTACAAGAATTTGACATTGAGATTAAGGATCATAAAGGATCAAAAAACCAAATAGCAGATCATTTATATCGTCTGGAGGTAGAAAGTGAAGATGGAAATACATCACAAATTGTCGACGCATTTTCAGATGAGAAATTTTTTTGCTGTTGACGTATCCCCATGGTATGCAAATGTTGTAAACTACTTGGTGTGTGAAAGATTACCATTGAGTACAATAGGCCACGGAAAGGAAAGATTTCTTCGTGACATCGAAAAATATTACTGGAACGAGCCTTACCTATTCAAGGTATGCAACAACAATATTTTTCGACGTTGTGTTCTAGAAGAAGAAATGCTTCTTATCTTGAAACATTGCCATGATGCTCCCTATAGAGGTCATTTTGGTGGTGTAAAGACTACTGTAAAGGTCCTTCAATCAGGATTCTATTGGCCTTCATTGTTCAGAGATGCCCAAAATTTTGTGTAATAATGTGACAAATGTTAGCGCGCTGGATCGATATCTCGATGCAATGAGATGCTACAACAACCTATTATGAAGGTTGAGCTCTTTGATATTTAGGGTATGGATTTCATTAGGCCATTTCTAAGTTCTTTTGGAAATGCTTACATCTCAGTCGCTGTAAATTATGTGTCCAAGTGGGTGGAAGCTATTATTGTTCCAAAAGACGATGCTAAGACAGTGCTGAAATTTTTCCACACATACATACTCACTCGTTTTGACACACCTAAAGCATTAATTAGTGACCAAGGCACTCACTTCCATTACAATCAAGTTGCAATCGTATTAAGGCATTATGGTGTTAAGCATCGAATGCGACTACATACCATCCACAAACAAATGGCCAAACTTAAGTTTCCAATCGCTAAATTAAGAATATCCTTGAAAAAGTGGTAAATCCATTGAGAGATTAGTCTTCAAGGCTTAATGACGCGTTGTGGGCGCTTCGCACATCATATAAAACACCATTGGGAATGTCATCGTATCAACTTGTGTTCGATAAATCATGTCACTTACCCGTGGAACTTGAACAAAAAGTCATGTGGGCAATCAAGCAAGTGAACATGAATTATGATGCTGTTGGAAAAAAGTGGTTATTGGACATTACTGAGTTGGAGATTCAACACAATGCACATGAGAATGTTGTAATATACAACGAAAAAACCAAGAGATGGCATGACAATATTATCTTGCAGCGACAATTTACTGCAGGTCAGGTGGTGCTTTTATTTAATTCATGACTTAAACTGCATTCAAGTAAATTGCACTCAAGATGGTCTAGTACATTTGAGGTTATCGAAGCATTTCCTCATGGTGTAGTCACAATTAAAGACCTTAATGATGGGCACCAATTCAAGGCGAATGGGCAACGGTTGATGAACTACATTAGTCCAGATGATCACAATCATAAAGAGACCATTAACCTGGTTACATTTTTCTAACCTTTCTTTACATTCGTATTATTTACTTTTCATTGTTTTATTTATATTTCAATTTTGTTTAATAGTCTTTTGTAAGAATAAAGTTCTTACTTTTGTCGACGCATGAAAATCTCCTTGTTGACGTAATTTTCTGCTGACTCATCATACAATGAAACATTTTAGGTAAGAAATTACAACGTTTCATTCACTTTTTCCCCAACCGTCGGATCATTATGAAACAGGACAATCCAAGTCATTGCATTTATTAGATGCAGACTCAGTGTCATATCTCTGCGATGCAAAGAACACGCCTCTTCACCTTCACATTTCATTCCTTATAAAGAACCCTACTGTGCCGAGGGTGTTCCTCACAAACAAAACTTCCATTGTTACTGTAAATTTTTCTCTTCAAGCTCTCATTTTACGATTATCTTTTATCTCTTAATCCCGAAGCCATGGCTAGAACACAAGGTGCCAAAACTCCTTCCAAATCTCCTACTGAATCCTCCGCTGCAATGGTACGTGATACAGAGCAGTGATCATCGAAGGAGCCAATGCTATTTTTTACTAAATCTACTAAAGACCGCTTCTATGACAACATGTTGAAGCGTAATTGCCACCCAAAATAGGGCTTCCAACTGTCGCCACATCTAAACCTAGAGAAGCAAGTTCATGAGGCCATTATGAGATTAGGGTGGGAAACCTTCTATACTTATCCTGAGGGGTATTCACCATCCCTTGTGAGGGAATTTTATGCCAATTTGACCGACAAGGACTTAGAATTTATCTTCGTTCAAGAAGGGCTAGTACGCTGGGATGCTTCCCATATCAATACGCTGTACAACATTGATATCGATGAAGACGAGCACATCGCTTTCCTCAAGCAACTCACTAAAGAAGGTGCTATAGGACTTGTGTATTGATGGAGCAGTTTGGACAGGAAATAATCCAAACAACTATACCATGCATCGTCGTTTCCTTACTATCTAGAGTAAGGTTTAGTTCCATTTCATAAACTACCGTTTAATACTTTCTACCTATAGTACCACAATTACCTTGGATCAAATGTGTTTAATTTATTCAATAATTAAAGAGAGACATTTGATGTTGGTGCAATTTTGCATCGAGAAATTACTGCCTGTGTGGCAAAGCAAACAGACATTCTGACATTCCCTTCACTCATCATGCAACTATGCCGAAAACGAGGTGCGGTGCCTCGTGAAGGAGAAGAGTTGTTAGACAACAAAGGGCTAATTAAAGATGTATCTGTTGAGCACATGTCTAGGGGGAAGGATACACCTATAGTGAAAGAAGTTGTAACCAAGAAGGGGAAAGGCAAATCAAAGAAGGAGGAAAAGCGAACTCATGTCGCCATAGAACCTCAATTATGGTGCAAAATTACAGAGGTGGAACAAATTTTTGATAAAATCAATATTCGACAGATCAAAATTATTGGCATAATTAAAGAGATGGAGTGATCGCAGAACCTGTTCTATACTTATAGAAGGGCATGGAATAGTGCTATTGTGACGACATTACGCAATCTCAGTAAAAAGCCTCTACCAGAGTTTCTGGTATTTCCTCCAATTATCAGGGAAGCTACGCCTTCAATTGAGAGGGCTACCTCAGAGGGACGGGACCATTTCATGTCATCTCTGTAGATGTTCCACATCTCTGATGATGATTGTGAGGTAAACTCTAAGGATGTTGAAGATTGCTTCGGGAATCTTGCTAACCTGTTCAAGGATGATTCTTTTATTAGCCTAGAGGCTAATATGGTTACGAAGGAGGCTAATGTTGTGGGAGGAAACACACCTTTGGAGGTTGTGTAGACTGATGAGGAGAAAGAAGAAGGAAAAGAAGAGGAACGAAAAGAGGAAGAGAAAGAAGAAAGAAAGGAAGAACCTACTATCGCGACAAATTCATTTGAGGAATTGGTCACCGCACCCAAAGTTTTGAGTGCAAATGTTGAAGACTTGGCACCACCTGACGCGAGTCAAGCAGAGACCAAGATGATCAGCAATGAGGATTCCAATCCTCTGGCCATAGTGCCTTGTGTGGAACCACTTGCTGATATACACCCTTCTGACGTCACGGTCGATGAAGCCGGGGGACAACCTGATTTGGAAGAGCAATCCGAGGATCAAGCTAAGCCAAAAGAAAGGAAATGAAAGCGTGCCAAGGATAAAAAGAAATGCAAGGAGGAACGCAAGAAGAAGAAGAAAGCCCATGCAGCCACATCCTCGATTGTAGCACACTGAGTTAATCTTTAATTTTCAACACTTATTTTTTATTTCATGCATATCATGTAGTTGTAATATCATTGTCATCATATTTCTTTGGTCACTGCACTTTCATTGTCACTGCATCTACATTTTTCATTGCATTTCCATATATATTTGTACATTAATGTCAGTGCATTGATGACAATGCAGACTCTAAGTTTGGAGGAATGTATATGGATTGGAAATGCAATTGCACACACATTTGAAAAAATTTTGTCCTTCTGAATTCAATGAAAACATGCAATATTATGGGAAATGTTATTTCAATTTTGTCATTCGATGCTTAGTTCTTGAATCACGTGAAATGCTAATTAATGAGTTAGATAAATTTGATTAAATTTTGTGTCTTTATTTTTGGATAAATGGTTGAGATTGCATTAGTAATGAATGAGTAGTATAAAAAATCTTGAATAAATTTGTCATTTACAGCTACTTGTATATAAGTATAGTTATAAATAAAAGACACTTCAATATGGGTGTATTGTGAACTGTCAAGGGGGAACACTCCAATGCAAGTGTTAGAAAAAGTAATCTAGCCAAAGGCTATCACTGCAAGAGTGTGTGTCGACGTAATTACATACTCCCTGGGGGTTTGTTGCACCTCATCATTACTTCCCAAGAACAAGGGTACAGTAATGCAACGACATCCCTCAGTCACATAAAAATATATATATATATATTTATATTAGTGCAATAAATGTTGTTTTGGTAGAATAAATTTAAGATTTAAAAGATGATGCTAGCATTGATGAAATTGTAATTTTAGTTATTCATACCTATAAATTGTCTGTGCAATATTCTATCATGTGAATTTAATTCATACATTAGGATTTCAGAAGATTCAAGTTGCTAGAATGGCTATTACTTTGACAAAACCTTTTGCTATGACTTTACTAGCCTTTGTTTACTTGAGAACAAGTAAAAATTCAAGTTTGGGGGTGTGGTAGCATTAGAAAAGACCATTGATTTCTCCTTACTCAAGTTCTAATTTGTTCCCATTTTATCATTTTTAGCATTTTTAACTTTGTAATTGCATTTTCTAACTTAGTGATGCTAGGTTTAATTTTCTTTAATTTTATCCTATTTTTGCTACTTATGTCGCCACAATTAGTTTTTAGTATTGCATCCAAAGATGTCAGTGCAGGAGCCTGTCCAGAAATATCAACGCATGAAGGTATCCAAGGTTGTCGCTATAAAATAGAATCCAAATTTGTGCCCAAAAATGTCGCCACAACCGATAATTGTTTGATGAACACACCAGATCTACGTGTGTACAGCTGGTATAACCAACTTGTATAGCTAAAGGAAGTTGGATCTAAAAGAAAGGACACTTGTACTTGGCAATGGTTGATAAATATTAATGAGAGAGATCTTCTTCAAGCTTCATCTTGGATATTTTTTACGCATAAAAATTTTCTCTTCAATATTTTCTTAAGCTTACTTCCATGGTAGCTTAACTTCCTTGAGGGCAACCTGATTGTGACAAGAAGGCAAGTCTACTCCTGACGAGGAGCATTCCTAAATACGATGCAAGAGGAGTGTAAGGGAATAGTTCTAGTAGATTAGGAATAGGATGCTTCAATTATTTATGTTATTCTCTCTTTAACGCTGATGAATTTTTTATTATTTAAGTTTGTATGGAAGTACAATTTAATTCCAGATCGAATATGATATCTACTCTATCTTTCCTTCATTATTATCTTTGGATTTAGTTGCTTGACCACGGAAGTGTAATTGCAATCATTGTCACTGGAAAGTGCAGCGACAAATTAAGTTAACAAGCAAGACAACAGAAGTTGCTTGGGGATCAAAGGAATTTTGTCCACTTGTTCTTGAATATTTTGCATTACCAGCTCTGGAAGGTGTGGTTAGTGTGAGTGTTTGAGTCTTTGATAAACAGGGAAGTCGAGGTTGGTAAGATTTCATTGAGCTCAATTGTGGCGACAAATTATCTATCATTTACCTTGTGGTCACATTTACTTGTTTCCATCTTTTCAAGTCAGGGAACCCCATTTCATTATCACTGTTTTTACTCTTTAATTTTTCTTAAAATTGCCTCGACAGGTTATTCTTAAACCTTTACTGCATTTTCTTATTAATTTGCTTCGACATTGTTCATCATAATATCTTTTGTTTTAACTTCCTTTGCATCCAAAATTATGAACATAAGCAACCATCTCCATGGAATCGATATCTAATAGTTTTAAACCTATCTACTATACTTGCATCGGCAGTGTACGCTTGCACATATTTTTTGTGACATTCATAGCGGGATCTCATATTTTTGTGAAAAGTTTGTGAAGACAGGAAAGTATAAATATATTGGAAATTATGCCTTAAAACTTAAAATTTTTGTAGGAGTGAAGTAGAAATTTCAGATTAGGAAATTGTTGAAAATTGATTTTGAAATCTTTGTAATTATTTTAAAGTAAATATTTCTTAATAAACTTAGGTTTTCTTTGAGCTAAGTGATAAAGGTGAATGTAAGGCATAAAATGTAGAAAAGAAAAATTCTGTCACTCCAATGCTAAACTGTTCGAACTACATCAACAATGCTTTGTTTGCTCTATCGTATTGTTTATGAGAAATGAACATGTTTGACTATGAGTGTTTAAAGAGAAAAGAATAAAGAAAGAAATAATTATTAAAAGAAAAATTTGTAAAAAGAAAAATATTTTTTAGAAGCACTCCGCTGTTAGAAAAAAGAAGAGTAGGCTAAGGAGGTAGTTGTTTGCTCCATCCATCTTTTTAGTTGAAAACTTTAAGCTGCATGAGTGTAAATTCAGATTGTGATGTAATTGTTGGCATGACAATTAAGTGTTTGCTCCACTGTAGTTGTCGATTATAATGTTACATGACAAGATGAATTCCTTAAGAGAAAAATAAAATGCCTAAGCAAAGTAATTGACAAACTTAGCTGAATAAATAAATAACTTTTTAGGAAATAATTTGCTTTAAAACTAATTTCATGTGAATTTGAAATTTATACACTAAATTTTATGGATTGTTCTACAACGCTGCTGCAAAATCTTGCAAGTATAATGGTTATTGAGAACTGAAATATATGCATACTAGAATGTGGAAGCAAAATTTTTACGAAAATTATCAAGGCTGTAATCTTTGTGTTTTCATGCATACATACATCAGCATAGTTTGCTTGAGGACAAGTAAAAGTTTAGGTTCGGGGGTGTGATAACTCTTGAAAAAGAGTAATATTAGATACTTTTGCTAGAATATTTTGTCTATTTTCAAGTAAATTTGTTATAACATTTGTAGTATTTATATGTGTTTTATTCGTTGGAGCTATGTTGCGCTTAAGCTGGCAGAATATAAACATTTTACCCTTTTTTGTAGCAAACTACGCTTATTGGTACATGTTTCTTGATGTAAAAGAAGGTGGAGGAAGATGAGAGTATGAGGCCCAATAACGAAGCACTACTGGGGAGCGGAAGCAATAAAACTTTGTAGCTGCTAAACACTCTGGCAATACCAGGTGTGCAAGATTCAACTGAAGCAAGCCAAAAATTTGTGGTCTGCACTAGAAGACTCTAAGAGGGCTCTAGAACCCCTAGAAAATCGGATCTAACAACGTGTATTGTATGGCCAAGCTCCTATATAAATAACATTTGAAGGAAGGAAATGATATCAAAGATTTTATTCAAGTAAGGCTAGAGTTGCATAAGAATCCGGATAAAGGGAAATCAAGAGAGTCACACGGTGGATCCGAAGTGCAGAGGCAGAGTTGTCATCCATTGCTCGGAGCGAAGCTCGACAATGCTGTAGCAAAACCACCAAAGTACAAATATGTTAATATGGCGAAGCAAAGCAGAATTGGGAATGCGGGCCTGATGTTCCTTTTGGGTCTCAACAAGGAGTACTCTTTATCTTTGAATCTGTTTCATAATTTTTGTGAGCAACAAATTGCGTCCTTACACTTACTAGTTAAGGGATGAATATTGATGAAACTTTCTTTTATGTTTATGAATGAATTATCGATATTGTTCTATTAAATCTATTCATTGATTTGTGACTCAGTTGTTGATAATTCTATGTGCTGACAAACTTAGGAATAAGATCTTATTTTGCATGTGCATAATCTTGACCTACAGCGGGATTGATTTACTGGAGCATAAGTCAATGTAATGATCATAAATTGAAAGATATGTGTAGTAACCCTAATGAGCTGCATTCGTTAAGGATGAGATAAGTTTTGTTGGGAAGAAGCATGTTATAGGAATATAATGTGTGTTCACTATAAAATGTTGTTGCATTAAAGAAGCACGTCATTACTTAGTCATTCTGAGATATTTTGTAGAAATAGATATTTGTTGAGGCATTCATAGATTTAGAACTTAGATCTGCAATATTAATAATTTATTGATTGCAACCTTGTCCTATACTGAAGATTTTGCCACTAATCTCTACTAAGCTTGATAAGTACTTAGGAGATTTGATGCTCTGCTTGGATAAATCTTGATCAACTTTAAAGTTTTGCATTTTGTTATGACTCGCACTTTGCAAAAATAATCTATCTTGTTATCACATTTATTTTGTATGCACAAATTCTTTCGTCATCAGTTTAGAAATTTCTTCTGAATACCAATCTCTCTGTGGGTACGATACTTTACTGATCACTTTATTACTTGAACATTGTGTACACTTCCACATTTGCGACTGCAATATTATTTTACACGCGACACCAACTGCTACTAGAGACAGGTTTTGTGTTTAAATAATAAAAATATATGGGTTTTGATAAAGATATTATGTGCGTGATTGAAACTCATGGTTTGGAGATGTTTTGTTGCCACTCGGACAAGGTGTACCCAAAGATGGTAAGAGAGTTCTATTCGCATTTAACTTCTGACAACCCATTTGTGTACGTTCAGGGCATTTCTATTTTATTTGATGCAGATAAAGTGAATGACTATTATGGACTCTACGACATAAAAGATGAACACATGAGATTTGCGCGACGAATATCGAAGAAAACTTTGGAGAAGGTGTTGAGAGACATATGTATTTAGAGAACTACCTGGGATAAATCAAAGATCGATCGGTTTATGATTAAGAAGCAATATTTAAAGCCTGAGTGTCGTGTTTGGATGAGTTTTCTTAAATCCAGATTTATGCCTATAGTTCATACAACTACTATTAGGAGAGAACGGTTGTTGCTATTATATTATATCTTGATAGGGAGGAAGATTAATGTGAGGCAGATTATTCAGGATGATGTTCACAAATGTTCCTAGAAAAATTTAGGTAATCTTGTTTGTCCTAACTTGATTTGTGCTTTTTGTTTGCAAGTAGGAGTTACTTTGGAAGATAATGACGATATGTTGCTGATAAATTTTGAAAAAGAGTTATATTACATACTTTTTCTAGAACGTTTTGTCTGTTTCCAAGTAAATTTGTTTTAACATTTTGTAGTGTTTTTATGTGTTTTTGTCGTTAGAGCCTTGGAAACATGGCAACACTACCTATGGCAATAGGAATTTGTTGTGCGCACAGACAATGAGTCATTGAAACACATCAAGGGACAGCATAAGCTCAACAAGAGACATGCCAAATGGGTTGAATTCCTTGAGTTATTTCCATACTTCATCAAATATAAAAAGGGAAAAGAGAACGTTGTTGCTGATGCCTTATCTCGAAGGTATGTTCTTCTTAATTCTCTTGAATCTAAATTGATTGGATTTGCATTTCTTAAAGAACTCTATGCTACTGATCTTGACTTTGGAGAAATCTTTAAGGCGTGCTAGAAAAGTGCAATTGACAAGTTTTATAGGCATGATGGTTTCTTATTTAAAGAAAGGAAACTTTGCATCCCTCAAAGTAGTGCATGTGAGGTCCTAGTAAAGGAAGCCTATAGTGGAGGACTTATGGGACATTTCGGAGTTAACAAGACATTAAACATCCTACAAGAGCATCTGTATTTGCCAAAAATCAAAAGGGATGTGGAATGAATTTGTGCGAGATGTATCACTTGCAAAAGGGTGAAATCTAAACTCCAACCTCAAGGGTTGTACACACCATTACCAATTCTTAATGAGCCTTGGGTTAACATTTCCATAGACTTTGTTTTAGGACTCCCTAGAACAAAGAATGGTAGAGATTCCATTCTCGTCGTGGCGGATAGGTTCTCAAAAATGGCGCACTTTATTCCGTGTCACAAAATTGGCGATGCTTCCAATATTGCTAATTTGTTTTTCAGGGAGGTTGTGCGCTGACATGGACTACGGAGGATAATTATTTTAGATCGAGATACGAAGTTTTTTAGTCATTTTTGGAGGTCCTTATGGAGTAGAATAGGCATCAAGTTGTTGTTTTCTACAACTTGTCATCCCCAAACTGATGGAAAAATCGAAGTAGTAAATCGAGTGCTTTCAACTTTGCTTCTGTCATTGATAAGAAAGAAATTGAAATCGTGGGAAGAAAGCTTGCCACATGTGGAATTTGCTTACTATCGATCCATCAATTCAACCACCAAGTTTACACCATTTAAGGTTGTTTATGGATTTAATCCATTGTCCCCTATGGATTTGTTACCTTTGCCCATTGATCAAGTATTAAACAAGGATGGGAAAGACAAGGTTGAATTGGTGAAAGAGTTTCATAAAAAGGTTCTAGTTGTTCGTGAGCTAGAGTTTGTGAATGTTTCATAAGTATTGATGATAGAGACAGATCAATTCGAGAGCATGTAGTGCTAGCTCATGATAATATCAGTTTAGGTATTTTGCTGCCACAAATTGATGTTACTCATTTTGAGCTTAAACCAGTTATGTTCCAGATGTTGCAAACTGTAGGGTAGTTTGGAGGATTGCCTACAGAAGATCCAAGGATGCATCTATGATTGTTTTTGGAGGTATTTGATTCTTTTAGACAATAAGGTGTTACTAAAGTTGCCTTGCAATTAAAATTGTTTCTTTATTCTTTGCGTGATCATGTAAAAGCATGGATAAATGCATTGCCATCAGGTATGATTTCGTCTTGGAATGAGTTATGCCAAAGTATTTTGCAGCGGTACAATCCATTGAATATGAATGCAAAGTTGAGAAATGATATTACATCGTTTAAGCTATTGGATGATGAAACACTTTATGAGGCATGGGAGAGATATAATGATTTGCTTAAGGAATGACTTATGCATGGTTTTTCGCATTGGACGAAAATGGAGATGTTTTACAATGGGTTGAATGCGCACACAAGAATGGTAGTTCATGCATCAGCAAATGGTACGTTGCTAGATAAGACGTACAATGAAGCGTATGAAATATTGGAAAGGATTGCCAATAATAATTATCAATATCCAATAGCAAGAATGAATTTTGGTAGAAGAAATAATGGTACAATGGAGTTAGATGCAATTACATCACTTACAGCACAAGTATCTTCGTAGGCTTATATGATCAAAACTATGCAAAAACCGAGTATGGCTGGAGAAGTAAAAGTTGTTGAAGCAAAATGTTTGTATTTTGGAGATGATCATATTTTTGAAGAATGTCCATCCAATCCCGCATTTGTTTGTTACATGGGGAATTTCAATAGAGGTAATCATAATCCTTATTCTAACACATATAATGCAGGTTGGAGACAACATCCAAATTTTAGTTGGAGCAATAATCAAGGAGCTAGTTCGGGCAATGCTGTTCGACAAAATATTGACAGAGTGCCGGGATTTGAGTCTAACTTGTAAAAGCAAAATCAGCAACAAAGTAGAGGTTTGTCATTAATCAGAGTCAAGCTGCTTCATTGAAAGCATTGGAAAATCAAGTTGGGCAAATTGCTAATGCAATGAATTCACGTCCGCAAGGAGCGTTTCTAAGTGATACTGAGAATGTAAGATTACGAGGAAAAGAGCATTGCAAAGCCATTTCACTTACAGGTAATCAATCATTTGTAGATGATGTGTATGATAACAAATTTGTTGTTACAAATGATGAAGTAAGTCCAGAGTTAGATGCTAGAGTAAGAAGTAATGTTGAAACAAAAAGAGAGATTGAAGATGTTATATTAAAAGCTGAGAAGGAAAGTATTAGGAAAGAGGTTGTGTCAAGTAAGGAAGTAAAACATGATATTGGTGATGTTAAGGAAAATGTCATGACAAAATCTTGTCATCAGGCAAAAGAAAAGATTGCGCCACCATTTCTGCAAAGACTTGAACAGTCGAAGCAAGATATCCAATTGCTCGAAGGAATGGATCTTCTTAAATATTTTAAGGAACAAAAGTTATAAAACAACTCGTAAAAGTTTATCAAGTTTGAATTTTGGTCTAGAAGCAAGAAAGAAACAATTCTAACATGAATTTTTTAATTCAAAGACCAAAAGTTGTTTACAAAATGACAAATATTTAGACCAAATGATTCGATTTCCCAAGCATGGAATGTCGAAAAATTGCTCAAAGGAATGGATCTCTTGAATACTTTATGGAACAAAAGTTTGTCAAGTTCGAAAGTTCGATCAAGAACCAAGAAAGAAACTATTCTCACATAAATAATTTTTTATTTAAAAAACAAAAGTTTTTTACAAAATGACAATCTATTTAGAACAATTGATGGGATTTCCCGAGCATGGAATGCTCGAAAAATTGCACGAAGGAATGGATCGTCTTGAATACTTTAAGGAACCGAAGTTAAAAAAGAAGTCGTAAAAGTTTGTCAACTTCGGAAGTTCGACCGTGAACCAAGAGAGAAATTATTCTCACCTAAATAAGTTTTTAATTCAAAGACCAAAAGTTGTTTACAAAATGATAACTATTTAGATCAAATGATGTGATTTCTCAAGCATGGAATGTTCAAAAAATTGCTTGAAGAAATGGATCGTCTTAAATACTTTAAGGAACTGAAGTTATAAAAGAACTCGTAAAGGTTTGTCAAGTTCGAAAGTTCGACCGAGAACTAAGAAAAAAACAATTCTCACCTAAACAAGTTTTAATTCAAAGACCAAAAGTAGTTTACAAAATGACAACTGTTTAGACCTAATGATGCGATTTCCCAAGCTTGGGCTGCACGGAAAATGGCTCGAAGGAATGGATCGTCTTGAATACTTTAAGGAAAACGTTATAACAGAACTCGTAAAATTTGTCAAGTTCGGAAGTTTGATCAAGAACCAAGAAAGAAACAATTCTCACATAAATAAATTTTTAATTTAATGACCACAACTTGTTTACAAAATGACAATCTATTTAGAACAACTGATACAATTTCCCAAGCATGGAATGTTCGAAAAATTGTGCGAAGGAATGGGTCATCTTGAATACTTTACGGAACCGAAGTTAAAAAAGAACTTGTAAATGTTTGTCAAGTTTGGAAGTTCTGTCGAGAACCTAAAGAGGAACTATTATCACCTAAATAAATTTTTAATTCAAAGACGAAAAGTTGTTTATAAAAGGACAACTATTTGAACCAAATGATACGATTTCCAGAGCATGGATTGTTCAGAAAATGGCTCGGAGGAATGGATAGTCTTGAAAACTTTAAGGAATAAAAGTTATAAAAAAACTCGTAAAAGTTTGTCAAGTTCAAAATTTCGGTCGAGAACCTAAAAAGAAACAATTCTCACATAAATAAGTTTTTAATTCAAAGACCAAATGTTGTTTACAAAATGACAATCTATTTAGAACAATTGATGCGATTTCCCGTGAATAGAATATTTGAAAATTTGCTCGAAGGTATAGATCATCTTGAATAATTTAAGGAACCGAAGTTAAAAAATAACTCACAAAGGTTTTTGAGGTTCGAAAGTTCGGCCCAGAACCTAGAGAAAAACTATTATCACCTAAATAAGTTTTGTAATTCAAAGACCAAAAGTTGTTTATAAAATGACAACTATCTAGACCAAATGATGCGATTTCCTGAGCTTGGTGATATGAGCTCGTAATCGGTTTAGAATTATAAGTCACTCGATTGCCCGACCGTTTCTAAACAGGTGCTTGATAGCTAAAGAAATATGATAGGAATCTTGAATCAACGACTTGTACGAGAAAAGAACTAACGTTATTGGAACGTGACCCAATTTCTATATGATAAATAATCGAAAACAAGAATAGTACCGAACAGACCTCGACTCGTTGTTTATGAAAGAAACAATAATCGAAAGTATAGAAAAGAAAGAAGAAGGCCACAAAGCAATAAGCCTTGATAAGTTCTGTTTGTTTGTTCTAAAGAACTCAAGAGAGAATTTCTCACAAATTGTATATTAATTCATCATTTCAACAAGGTTCCGTTTACAAAATTATTTATAGACACTTTTGTGACTATTCAAATGCCTATGTGAAACATTTCACATTCAGCATTTAACTAAAGTTAATACAAGCACTAATTTCATTTTAACTCTTGTAGCGAAGCTAATGAGTCATGTCTTTTCATTAGGATCTGATGTAGTTGAAAAGGCATGGGAATTTCGTTTTTAACTCTTGTAGGAAAGCCAATGAGTCATGTCTCTTCATTAGGATCTGATGTAGCTAAAAAGACATGACATTTCTCCTTAATAAAGACTTATTGTATCCTTAATGTGTGTCTCTTCAGCTCCCTTGAAACTGATTTGTATTAGCTTATGTAACAACGTCTTAAATGACATCTTGATGAAGGTTAAAGACTCCAAAAATGTTCAGACTTCAAGAGTCTCCTATGGTCCATTAAACAACCTCCATATTGTTTCTTAAAAAGCTTTGAAACCTTCTAACTTGAAGAGTCTTTAGTCATGGGAAAAGTCACCTGCAAAAAATAGATATTTAAGCATTAAACAATAACTTAAAACACTTATAAAAAAACAACATATTTAATAACACTCATACACACGAATTAATTAAACATGCAACTTAAACCTTACTTTAACAAATGAGATGATTAATGCATGATTTATTTAATATAAAAACACATAATGCAGATTTTTAAAGATGTTGATGCATTAACGCAAGGCATTTAACAAAGATGAATTTAACAAACAAAATAGTTAATAGTGCAGATTACTAAACAGAGATGCATTTAACAAACAAAACACTTAATGAGGCAGATTATTAAACAAAGATGCATTAAAAAAAACACTTAATGAAGCATAAATAAACAACTTTATTTATGAAGCTGAAATAAAGAAAAACACAACTTTATGCAAATAAGCTTAAAATGCTTAATAAACAATGGATAAAACGTTACAAAGTTAATGCTCCTTGTTTAATTCAAATTGAAATGTAGATTGTTCCAGTTCAGCCCAAATTGCTTGTATGAGAACATTGAGCGACTCCTTAAGCTTTCTAGCCCTCGCCCTCGTATTTGGTCCCATAGGTATGTGCAATGCATCATCAATTATTGGAACCTTCATATTTGAAACTAAGGTTGTTCCCATGCTCACATCACTTGGAATGTTCAAAAAATTGCTCGAAGGAATGATTCATCTTGAATACTTTAAGGAACTGAAGTATAAAAGAACTCGTAAAAGTTTGTTAACTTCGAAAGTTCACCCTAGAACCAAGAGAGAAAGTATTCTCACCTAAATAAGTTTTTAATTTAAAGACTAGAAGTTTTTTACAAAATTACAACTATTTAGACCAAATGATGCAATTTCTCAAGCATAGAATGTTTGAAAAATTGCTCAAAGGAATGGATCGTCTTGAATACTTTTAGGAATCGAAGTTATGAAAGAACTAGTAAAAGTTTTTCAAGTTTGTAAGTTCGGCCAAGAACCAAAAGAAAAACAATTTTCACCTAAGTAAGTTTTTAATTGAAAAACCAAAAGTAGTTTACAAAATGACAACTATTTAGACCTAATGATGTGATTTCCCAAGCATGGACTATACTGAAAATTGCTCGAAGGAATGGATCGCCTTGAATACTTTAATGAAAAAAAGGTATAAAAGAACTTGTAAAAGTTTGTCAAGTTTAAAGTTCGACCGAGAACTAAGAAAGAAGCAATTCTCACATAAAGAATTTTTTAACTAAAAAACCAAAATTTGTTTACAAAATGACAACTATTTAGACCAAATAATGTGATTTCCCAAGCATGGAATGTTTGGAAATTTGCTCGAAGGAATGAATCGTCTTGAATACTTTAAGGAACCAAGGTTATAAAAGATCTCGTAAAAGTTTGTCAACTTCTGAAGTTCGGCCCAAAACCAAGAGAGAAATAATTCTCACCTAAATTAGTTTTTAATTCAAAGACCAAAAGTTGTTTACAAAATAACAACTATTTAGACCAAATGATGCGATTTCTCGAGCTTGGAATGTTCGGAAAATTGCTCGAAGGAATGGATCATCTTAATTACTTTAAGGAACCAAAGTTATAAAACAACTCGTAAAAGTTTGACAAGTTCGGAAGTTCGATCGAGAACCAAGAAAGAAACAATTCTCACCTAAATAAGTTTTTAATTCAAAAACCAAAAGTTGTTTACAAAATGACAACTATTTAGACCTAATGATGCGATTTCCGAAGCATGGACTGTACGAAAAATTGCTCGAAGGAATTGATCGTGTTGAATACTTTATGGAACCCAAGTTAAAAAGAACTTGTAAAAGTTTGTCAAGTTCAGAAGTTTGGCCGAGAACCAAGAGAGGAACTATTATCCCCTAAATAAGTTTTTAACTTAAAGACCAAAAGTTGTTTATAGCATGACAACTATTTAGATCGTATGATGAAATTTTTTGAGCATGGAATGTTCGGAAAATTGTGTGAAGGAATGGATCGTCTTAAATACTTTAATGAACCAATGTTATAGAAGAACTTGTAAAAGTTTGTGAAGTTTGAAAGTTTGATTGAGAACTAAGAGAGAAACTATTCTCACCTAAATAAGTTTTTAATTCAAAGACCAAAATTTGTTTACAAAATGACAACTATTTAGACCAAATGATGCGATTTTTCGAGCATGGATTGCTTTGAAAATTGCTCGAAGGAATGGATCGTCTTGAATACTTTAAGGAACAAAAGTTATAAAAGACCACGTAAAAGTTTTTCAAGTTTGAAGTTCGGCTGAGAACCAAGAAACAAACAATTCTCACATAAAGAATTTTTTAATTTAAAGACCAAAACTTGTTTACAAAATAACAAATATTTAGACCAAATGATGCGATTTCTCGAGCATGGAATATTCAAAAATTTCTCGAAGGAATGGATCGTCTTAAATACTTTGAGGAATTGAAGTTATAAAAGAACTCGTAAAAGTTTGTCAAGTTCAAAAGTTTGACCGAGAACCAAGAGACAAAACAATTCTCACCTAAATAAGTTTTTAATTCAAAGACCAAAAGTGGTTTACAAAATGACAACTATTTAGACCTAATGATGCGATTTTCCAAGATGGACTGTACGGAAAATGGGTCGAAGGAATGGATCATATTGAATACTTTAAGGAACAAAAGTTATAAAAGAACTCGTAAAAGTTTGTCATGTTCAGAAGTTCGACCGAGAACCAATAAAGAAACAATTCTCACATAAATAACTTTTTAATTTAAAGACCAAATTTTGTTTACAAAATGACAATCTATTTAGAACAATTGATACGATTTCCCGAGCATGGAATGTTCGAAAAATTACGTGAAGGAATGGATCATCTTGAATAGTTTAAGGAACCAAAGTTAAAAAAGAATTCGTAAATGTTTGTCAAGTTCGAAAGTTTGGCCGAGAACCAAGAGAAGAACTATTATCACCTAAATAAGTTTTTTAATTAAAAGGAGAACTACTTAGACCAAATTATGCGATTTTTAGAGCTTCGATTGTTCGAAAAATGGCTCGAAGGAATGGATCGTCTTGAATACTTTAAGAAATAAAAGTTATAAAAGAACTCGTAAAAGTTTTTCAAGTTCGAAAGTTCGGTCAAGAACCTAGAAAGAAATAATTCTCACATAAATAACTTTTTAATTCAAAGACCAAAAGTTGTTTACAAAATGACAATCTATTTAGAACAATTTATATGATTTCCCGAGAATGGAATGTTAGAAAAATTGCTCGAAGGTATAGATCGTCTTGAATAATTTAAGGAAACGAAGTTAAAAAAGAACTCGTAAAGGTTTTCCAAGTTCAGATGTTCGACCCAGAACCTAGAGAGAAACTATTATCACATAAATAAGTTTTTAATTCAAAGACCAAAATTAATTCATAAAATGATAACTATTTAGACCAAATGATGCATTTTCTTGAGCTTGCTATTTTCAGAAAATTGCTCGAAGGAATGGATCGTCTTGAATACTTTAAGGAACCGCAGTTATAAAAGAACACGTAAAAGTTTGTCAACTTCGGATGTTCGGCCTAGAAACAAGAGAGAAACTATTCTCACCTAAATAAGTTTTTAATTCAAAGACCAAATGTTTTACAAAATTACAACTATTTAGACCAAATCATATGATTTCTCGAGCGTGGATGATGTGAGCTCCCGAACTTTGAGTGTTTGAAAAACTATTTGTTGGAAGAATCGTTTTGAAATGGTTCACAAGGTAGAAACCTTAATTCGAAGCACTTGAATTCTCTAAAGAACCATAGCTTTATTAAAACTACGACCCACTTAAACTTGACCATATACTCGAATCTTGGTGTATCGAAGTCGCCAAACCCTGGGATGGTAAATAGAGTGATAAGAAAATTTTTGAATGCCACAAACTTTGAAGAAAGTTTGATAAGTTTGAATAGTTCAACAAAGAACAAAGAGAGAAATATTCTCACAAATGATTTAATTTCAAGCAAAGTTTTTTTTAACATAGTGATTTAGGATGAAATTTATAGGCCTAAATTGACCTTTCAAGTTCCTATATGACCCTTCAAATTTGATCATTTAACTAGCTTAAAAATAGACCATTAAATTCAATTTAACTCATTATAGCTACCCTAAAAGTCATGTCTCTTCACTTGTCTTTGAGTAGATGAGAGGTCATGTCTTTTCATAGCCCACGGTTAGCTTAAAAGTCATCTTCTTTATGAAAGCTTAATGGTCCTTAAAGATGTTGTTTGTATTCGCTTCATCTTCCATAACCAGTTGTCTTTATTGCTTGTGATGTCATGAATTGACCTTTAAGTGCTTGAAACCGATCAGATTTGAAGAGCCACTCTTGGTCCATTTGAAAAGTCACAATGAATCAATATTGAAAGTTGATTCTTGAATGAATTTCGTACATTTATTCACCTTCAAAATCCACCAAAAACATCCTCTTCTTGTACCAGCAAATTAAGTGACCAATGCAAACCTTTTCATGCCAAAACCGAATAGCCTTTCTATGTGAACATCCCTAGATCTTCTTATCAACCTTAAATCATTCCTAAAACATATTAAACATGCCAATAAGCTAAAATGAATTGAACAGTCACCTAGACAATAATAAATGAATATTTAAACATTTGCAACCTGTTCAAATTCTTATTTAACTTAAAACACCCTATTTATAATAAAAATAAACACACTAACTCATGTTTAAACTAAATAAACACATAAGATGTTTTAATGAATGGTTTAAAGATGCAAACTAAATGAACTAATGCATTACTAAATGCATGACTTGATTTAATGATGCAAACTTTAACTAACATGGGAGTTACATAATGCATGATAGGATTTATGATGCATATTTAACTAACATGTAAGTTACTTAATGCATGTAATTATTTATGATGCATATTAATAGTGCAAGACATAATTAAATCACAATCTTAATAAACATAGGAGAAGTTTTTATGAGTGAATTAAATGCAAAACACTTAATGCAAGACATAATTAAATCACAATCGTAATAAACATAGGAGATGCTTTTATGAATGACTTAATTAAATGCAAATCACTTAATGCAAGACATAATTAAAGATGCAAACACTTATTAAACTAAAATAAAACTTAAATAAAATTAAAAAAATCCTTAAAAACATTAGCCCAATATTCAATCAAGCATGTGAGATGTTTCATTTTGCACTTGGGCCCCTCGGTTTGGGCCAATCTCGATATCTTCAAATTGCATCATAACATGATGTGATTGTGTTCACATCAATGAAATGTTCAGAAAATTGCTAAAAGGAATGGATCGTCTTGAATACTTTAAGGAATCGAAGTTATGAAAGAACCTATAAAAGTTTTTCAAGTTCGAAAGTTCGGCCGAAAACCAAAGGAGAAACAATTCTCACCTAAGTAAGTTTTTAATTCAAAGACCAAAAGTAATTTACAAAATGACAACTATTTAAACCTAAAGATGTGATTTCCAAAGCATGGACTATACGAAAAATTGCTCGAAGGAATAGATCGTCTTGAGTACTTTAATGAACAAAACTTAAAAAAGAACTTGTAAAAGTTTGTCAAGTTCAAAGTTCGGCCGAGAACCAAGAAAGAAACAATTCTCACATAAAGAATTTTTTAATTCAAAGACCAAAAGTTGTTTACAAAATGACAACTATTTAAACCAAATGATGTGATTTCCCTAGCATGGAATGTTCAAAAAATTGCTCGAAGGAATGGATCTTTTTTAATACTTTTAAGGAACAAAAGTTATAAAAGAACTCGTAAAAGTTTGTCAAGCTCGAAAGTTCGACTGAGAACCAACAAAGAAACAATTATCACAAAAATAAATTTTTAATTTAAAGACCAAAAGTATTTTACAAAATGACAATCTATTCAGAACAATTAATGCACTTTCCCAAGGATAGAATGTTCAAAAAAATTGCATGAAGGAATGGATCGTCTTGAATACTGTAAGGAACCGAAGTTAAAAAAAACTCGTAAATGTTTGTCAAGTTGGGAAGTTCGACCGAGAACCAAGAGGGAAAGTATAATCACCTAAATAAGTTTTTAATTCAAAGACGAAAGTTGTTTATAAAATGATAACTATTTAGAACAAATGATGCAATTTCCTAAGCATGGGATGTTCGAAAAATTGCTCGAAGGAATGGATAGTCTTGAATACTTTAAGGAACCGAACATATAACAGAACTCGTAAAAGTTTGTCAAGTTCAAAAGTTAAGCCAAGCACCAAGAGGGAAACTATTCTCACCTAAATAAGATTTTAATTCAAAGACCAAAAGTTGTTTACAAAATGACAACTATTTAGACCGAATAATTTGATTTCCTTAGCATGTAATGTTCAAAAAATTGCTTGAAGGAATGAATCAACTTGAATGCTTCAAGAAATCGAAGTTATAAAAGAACTCGTAAAAATTTGTCAAGTTCGAAGTTCGGCCGAGAACCAAGAAAGAAACAATTCTCACATGAAGAATTTTTTAATTCAAAGACCAAAACTTATTTACAAAATGACAACTATTTATACCAAATGATGCGATTTCCCAAGCATGGACTGTTCAGGAAATTGCTCGAAGGAATAGATCGTCTTGAACACTCTAAGGAACAAAAGTTATAACAAAACTCGTTAAAGTTAGTCAGGTTCGGAAGTTCGATCGAGAACCAAGAAAGAAACAATTCTCATATAAATAACTTTTTAATTTAAAGACCAAAAGTTTTTTTACAAAATGACAATCTATTTAGAACAATTGATGCGATTTCTCGGGCGTGGAAGGTTTGAAAAATTGCACGAAGGAATGGATCGTCTTGAATACTTTAAGGAACCAAAGTTAAAATGGAACTCGTAGAAGTTTGTCAAGTTCGAATGTTCGACCGAGAACCAAGAGAGAAACTGCTATCACCTAAATATGCTTTTAATTTAAAGACCAAAAGTTGTTTACAAAATGACAACTATTTAGACCAAATTATGCGATTTCTTGAGAATTAAATGTTAAGAAATTTGCTCGAAGGAATGGATCATTTTGAATACTTAAAGGAACCGAAGTTATAAAAGAACTCGTAAAAGTTTGTCAACTTCAAAAGTTCGGCCGTGAACCAGGAGAGAAACTATTCTCATCTAAATAATTTTTAATTTAATGATCAAAAGTTGTTTACAAAATGATAACTATTTAAACCAAATGATGCGATTTCTCGAGCATGAAATGTTCGAAAAATTGCTCGAAGGAATGGATCGGCTTAAATACTTCAGGAACTGAAGTTATAAAAGAACACGTAAATGTTTGTCAAGTTCGAAAGTTCGGCCGAGAACAAAGAGATAAACAATTCTCACCTAAATATGTTTTTAATTCAAAGCCCAAAAGTAGTTTGCAAAATGACAACTATTTAGACCTAACGATGCGATTTCCCAAACGTGAACTGTACGAAAAATGGCTTGAAGGAATAGATCGTCTTGAAACTTTAAGGAACAAAAGTAATAAAAGAACTCGTAAAAATTTGTCAAGTTCAGAAGTTCGAATGTTCAGAAGTTCGATCGATAGCCAAGAAAGAGACAATTCTCACAAAATGACACTCTATTCAGAACAAAGTAATAATAGAATGTTCGAAAAATTGCACGAAGGAATGGATCATCTTGAATACTTTAAGGAATCGAAGTTAAAAAAGAACTCGTAAAAGTTTGTCAAGTTCGGATGTTCAATCGAGAACCAAGAGGGAAAGTATAATCACCTAAATAAGTTTTTAATTCAAAGACCAAAAGTTCTTTATAAAATTATAACTATTTTGAACAAATGATGCGATTTCCTAAGCATCGGATGTTCAAAAAATTGCTCGAACGAATGGATAGTCTTGAATACTTTAAGGAACCTAACTTATAATAGAACTCGTAAAAGTTTGTCAAGTACGGAAGTTAAGCCAAGCATCAAGAGGGAAACTATTCTCACCTAAATAAGTTTTTAATTCAAAGACCAAAAGTTGTTTACAAAATGACAAATATTTAGACCGAATAATTTGATTTCCTTAGCATGTAATGTTCGAAAAATTGCTTGAAGGAATGAATCATCTTGAATGCTTTAAGGAACCGAAGTTATAAAAGAACTTGTAAAAGTTTCTCAAGTTCGAAGTTCGTCCAAGAACCAAGAAAGAAACAATTCTCACATAAAGAATTTTTTAATTCAAAAACCAAAACTTATTTACAAAATGACAACTATTTATACCAAATGATGCGATTTCCCAAGCATGGATTGTTCGGGAAATTGCTCGAAGGAATAGATCGTATTGAATACTTTAAGGAATGAAAGTTATAAAAGAACTCGTTAAAGTTTGTCAGGTTCGGAAGTTCGACCGAGAGCCAAGAAAGAAAAAATTCTCACATAAATAACTTTTTAATTTAACGACCAAAAGTTTTTTTACAAAATGACAATCTATTTAGAACAATTGATGCGATTTCTCGGGCATGGAATGTTTGAAAAATTGCATGAAGGAATGGATCGTCTTGAATACTTTAAGGAACCACAGATAAAAAGGAAGTCGTAAAAGTTTGTCAAGTTCGAAAGTTCAACCGGGAACAAAGAGAGAAACTATTATCACCTAAATATGTTTTTAATTCAAAGACCAAAAGTTGTTTACAAAATGACAACTATTTAGACCAAATTATGCAATTTCTTGAGAATGGAATGTTAAGAAATTTGCTCGAAGGAATGGATCGTCTTGAATACTTAAAGGAACCGAAGTTATAAAAGAACACGTAAAAGTTTGTCAACTTCGAATGTTCGACCGTGAACCAAGAGAGAAACTATTCTTACCTAAATAAGTTTTTAATTTAAAGATCAAAAGTTGTTTACAAAATGATAACTATTTAGATCAAATTATGCGAATTCTCGAGCATGAAATGATCGAAAAGTTACTCGAAGGAATGGATCGTCTTAAATACTTTAAGGAACTGAAGTTATAAAAGACCACGTAAAAGTTTGTCAAGTTCAAAAGTTCGGCATAGAACCAAGAGATAAACAATTCTAAGCTAAATATGTTTTTAATTCAAAGCCCAAAAGTAGTTTGCAAAATGACAACTATTTAGACCTATTGATGCGATTTCCCAAATGTGAACTGTATGGAAAATGGCTTGAAGGAATGGATCATCTTGAAACTTTATGGAACAAAAGTAATAAAAGAACTCGTAAAAGTTTGTCAAGTTCGAAAGTTCGATCGATAACCAAGAAAGAGACAATTCTCACAAAATGACACTGTATTCAGAACAATTGATGCGATTTCCCAAGCATAGAATGTTTGAAAATAGCACGAAGGAATGGATCATCTAGAAATACTTTAAGGAATCGAAGTTAAAAAAGAACTCGTAAAAGTTTGTCAAGTTTGAAAGTTCAACCGAGAACCAAGAGGGAAGGAATAATGACCTAAATAAGTTTTTAATTCAAAGACCAAACGTTCTTTATAAAATGATAACTATTTAGAACAAATGATGTGATTTCTTAAGCATGGGATGTTCGAAAATTTGCTCGAAGGAATGGATAGTCTTTAATACTTTAAGGAACCGAAGTAATAGTAGAACTCGTAAAAGTTTGTCAAGTTCGAAAGTTAAGCCAAGCACCAAGAGGTAAACTATTCTCACCTAAATAAGTTTTTAATTCAAAGAGCAAAAGTTGTTTACAAAATGACAAATATTTAGACCGAATAATTTGATTTCCTTAGCATGTAATGTTCGAAAAATTGCTTGAAGGAATGAATCATCTTGAATGCTTTAAGGAACCAAAGTTATAAAAGAACTCGTAAAAGTTTGTCAAGTTCGAAGTTCGTCCAAGAACCAAGAAAGAAACAATTCTCACATAAAGAATTTTTTAATTCAAAGACCAAAGCTTATTTACAAAATGACAACTATTTATACCAAATGATGCGATTTCCCAAGCATGGATTGTTAGGGAAATTGCTCGAAGGAATAGATCGTATTGAATAGTTTAAGGAACAAAAGTTATAAATGAACTGGTTAAAGTTTGTCAGGTTCGGAAGTTCGACCGAGAGCCAAGAAAAAAATTTCTGACATAAATAACTTTTTAATTTAGAGACCAAAAGTTTTTTACAAAATGACAATCTATTTAGAACAATTGATGCGATTTCTAGGGCATGGAATGTTTGAAAAATTGCACGAAGGAATGGATCGTCTTGAATACTTTAAGGAACCGAAGATAAAAAGGAACTCGTAAAAGTTTGTCAAGTTCGGAAGTTCGATCGAGAACCACGAGAGAAACTATTATCACCTAAATATGTTTTTAATTCAAAGACCAAAAGCTGTTTACAAAATGACAACTATTTAGACCAAATTATGCAATTTCTTGAGAATGGAATGTTAAGAAATTTGCTCGAAGGAATGGATCGTCTTGAATACTTAAAGGAACCGAAGTTATAAAATAACTCGTAAAAGTTTGTCAACTTCGAATGTTCGACCGTGAACCAAGAGAGAAACTATTCTCACCTAAATAAGTTTTTAATTTAAAGATCAAAAGTTGTTTACAAATGATAACTATTTAGATCAAATGATGCGAATTCTCGAGCATGAAATGATTGAAAAATTACTCGAAGGAATGGATCGTATTAAATACTTTAAGGAACTGAAGTTATAAAAGACCACGTAAAAGTTTGTCAAGTTCAAAAGTTCGGCATAGAACCAAGAGATAAACAATTCTCACCTAAATATGTTTTTAATTCAAAGCCCAAAAGTAGTTTGCAAAATGACAACTATTTAGACCTAATGATGCGATTTCCCAAATGTGAACTGTACGGAAAATGGCTTGAAGGAATGGATCATCTTGAAACTTTATGGAACAAAAGTAATAAAAGAACTCGTAAAAGTTTGTCAAGTTCGAAAGTTCGATCGATAACCAAAAAACAGACAATTCTCACAAAATGACACTGTATTCAGAACAATTGATGCGATTCCCAAGCATAGAATGTTTGAAAATTACACGAAAGAATGGATCATCTTGAAATACTTTAAGGAACCAAAGTTAAAAAAGAACTCGTAAAAGTTTGTCATGTTCTAAAGTTCAACCGAGAACCAAGAGGGAAGGAATAATCACCTAAATAAGTTTTTAATTCAAAGACCAAACGTTCTTTATAAAATGATAACTATTTAGAACAAATGATGTGATTTCTTAAGCATGGGATGTTCGAAAAATTGCTCGAAGGAATGGATAGTCTTGAATACTTTAAGGAACCAAAGTAATAATAGAACTCGTAAAAGTTTGTCAAGTTCGAAAGTTAAGCCAAGCACCAAGAGGGAAACTATTCTCACCTAAATAAGTTTTTAATTCAAAGAGCAAAAGTTGTTTACAAAATGAAAAATATTTAGACCGAATAATTTGATTTCCTTAGCATGTAATGTTTCGAAAAATTGCTTGAAGGAATGACTCATCTTGAATGCTTTAAGAAACTGAAGTTATAAAAGAACTTGTAAAAGTTTGTCAAGTTCGAAGTTCAGCCGAGAACCAAGAAAGAAACAATTCTCACATAAAGAATTTTTTAATCCAAAGACCAAAACTTATTTTCAAAATGACAACTATTTATACCAAATGATTAGATTTCCCAAGCATGGACTGTTCGGGAAATTGCTCGAAGGAATAGATCGTCTTGAACACTTTAAGGAACAAAAGTTATAAAAGAACTCATTAAAGTTTGTCAGGTTCGGAAGTTCGATCAAGAACAAAGATAGAAACAATTCTCACATAAATAACTTTTTAATTTAAAGACCAAAAGGTTTTTTACAAAATGACAATCTATTTAGAACAATTGATGCCATTTCTCGGGCGTGGAATGTTTGAAAAATGGCACGAAGGAATGGATCGTCTTGAATACTTTAAGGAACCGAAGTTAAAATGGAACTCGTAAAAGTTTGTCAAGTTCGGATGTTCGACCGAGAACTAAGAGAGAAACTGTTATCACCTAAATAAGCTTTTAATTTAAAGACCAAAAGTTGTTTACAAAATGACAACTATTTAGACCAAATTATGCGATTTCTTGAGAATTGAATGTTAAGAAATTTGCTCGAAGGAATGGATCATTTTGAATACTTAAAGGAACCGAAGTTATAAAAGAACTCGTAAAAGTTTGTCAACTTCGAAAGTTTGGCCGTGAACCGAGAGAGAAACTATTCTCATCTAAATAAGTTTTTAATTTAAAGATCAAAAGTTGTTTACAAAATGATAACTATTTAAACCAAATGATGCGATTTCTCGAGCATGAAATGTTCAAAAAATTGCTCGAAGGAATGGATCGGCTTAAATACTTCAGGAACTGAAGTTATAAAAGAACACGTAAATGTTTGTCAAGTTCGAAAGTTCGGCCGAGAACAAAGAGAAAAACAATTCTCACCTAAACATGTTTTTAATTCAAAGCCTAAAAGTAGTCTGCAAAATGACAACTATTTAGACCTAATGATGCGGTTTCCCAAACGTGAACTGTACGGAAAATGGCTTGAAGGAATGGATCGTCTTGAAACTTTAAGGAACAAAAGTAATAAAAGAACTCTTAAAAGTTTGTCAAGTTTGGAAGTTCGACCGAGAACCAAGAAAGAGACAATTCTCACAAAATGACACTCTATTCAAAACAATTGATGCAATTCCCCAACTATGGGATGTTTGAAAAATTGCACGAAGGAATGGATCATCTTGAATACTTTAAGGAACCGAAGTTAGAAAAGAACTCGTAAAGGTTTGTCAAGTTCGGAAGTTCGACCGAGAACCAAGAGGGAAACTATTACCACTTAAATAAGTTTTTAATTCAAAGATCAAAAGTTCTTTATAAAATTATAACTATTTAGAGAAAATGATGTGATTTCCTAAGCATGGGATGTTCAAAAAATTGCTCGAAGGTTTGTATCGTCTTGAATACTTTAAGGAACCGAAGTAATAATAGAACTCGTAAAAGTTTTTCAAGGTCGGAAGTTAACCCAAGCAGCAAGAGAGAAACTATTCTCACCTAAATAAGTTTTTAATTCAAAGAACAAAAGTTGTTTACAAAATGACAACTATTTAGACCAAATAATTCGATTTCCTTAGCATGGAATGTTTGTGAAAAATTGCTTGAAGGAATGAATCGTCTTGAATGCTTTAAGGAACCGAAGTTATAAGAGAACTCGTAAAAGTTTGTCAGGTTCAAAGTTCGACCGAGAAGCAAGAAACAAACAATTCTCGCATAAATAAGTTTTTACTTCAAAGACCAAAAGTTGTTTACAAAATGGCAACTATTTAGACCAAATGATGCGATTTCCTTAGCATGGAATGTTTGAAAAATTGCTCGAAAGATTAAATCGTCTTGAATATTTTAAGGAACAGAAGTTATAAAAGAACTCATAAAAGTTTGTCAGGTTCGGAAGTCCAACCGAGAACCAAGAAAGAAACAATTCTCACAGAAAGAATTTTTAAATTCAAAGACCAAAACATATTTACAAAATGACAACTATTTATACCAAATGATTTGATTTCCCAAGCATGCAATGTTCCAAAAATTGCTCGAAGGAATGAAGCGTCTTGAATACTTAAAGGTACCAAAGTTATAAAAGAACTCGTAAAAGTTTGTCAACTTCGAATGTTCAACCGTGAACCAAGAGAGAAACTGTTCTCACAAATAAGTTTTTAATTTAGAGACCAAAAGTTGTTTACAAAATGACAACTATTTAGACCAAATGATGCGATTTCTTGAGCATGGAATGTTCAAAAAATTTCTCGAAGGAATGGATCGTCTTAAATACTTTCTGGAACTAAAGTTATAAAAGAACTCATAAAAGTTTGTCAAGTTCGAAAGTTCAATCGAGAACCAAGAGAGAAATAATTCTCACCTAAATAGGTTTTTAATTCAAAGCCCAAAAGTTGTTTACAAAATGGTAACTATTTAGACCTAATGATGTGATTTCCCAAGCATGGACTGTATAGAAAATGACTTGAAGGAATGGATCGTCTTGAATAATTTAAGGAACAAAAGTAATAAAAGAAGTCGTAAAAGTTTATCAAGTTCAGAAGTTCGACCGATAACCAGGATAGAGTCGATTGTCACACAAATAATTTTTTATTTTAAAGACCAAAAGTTTTTTACAAAATGACACTCTATTCAGAACAATTGATGTGATTTTCGAAGCATCGAATGTTGAAAAAGTTATTCGAAGGAATCGGTCATCTTGAATACTTTAAGGAACCAAAATTCAAGAAGAACTCGTAAAAGTTTGTCAAGTTTGGAAGTTCGGCCGAGAACCAAGAGGGAAACTATTATCACTTAAAGGAATTTTTAATTCAAAGACCAAAAGTTGTTCACAAAATAACAACTATTTAGACCAAATGATTCATTTCCCAAGAATGGAATATTCTGAAATTGCTTGAAGGAAAGGATCGTCTTGAATACTTTAAGGAACAAAAGTTATAAAAGAACTCGTAAAAGTTTGTCAAGTTCGGAAGTTCGAGAGAGAACCAAGAAAGAAATAATTCTCACATAAATAACTTTTTAATTTAAAAACCAAAAGTTGTTCTACAAAATGACAACTGTTTAGAACAATTTATGCGATTTTCCAAGCATGGAATGTTCGGTAAATTGGACGAAGGAATGGGTCGTATTGCATACTTTAAGGAACAAAAGTTATAAAAGAACTCGTAAAAGTTTGTCAAGTTCATAAGTCCAACTGATAACCAAGAGAGAAACAATTCTCACATAAATAACTTTTTATTTTAAAGACCAAAAGTTTTTTTACAAAATGACACTATATTCAGAACAATTGATGTGATTTCCCAAGCATGGAATGTTAGAAAAATTGCACGAAGGAATTGATCGTCTTGAATACTTTAAGGAATCGATGTTAAAAAAGAACTCGTAAAAGTTTGTCAAGTTCGGAAGTTCAGCCGAGAACCAAGAGGGAAACTATTATCACTTAAATAAGTTTATAATTCAAAGACCAAAAGTTATTTATAAAATGATAACTATTTAGAACAAATGATGTGATTTCCTAGGCATGGGATGTTCGAAAAACTCGAAGGAATGGATCGTCTTAAATACTTTAAGGAACCGAAGTTAGAATAGAACTCGTAAAAGTTTGTCAAGTTCAGAAGTTAAGCCAAGCACCAAGGGAGAAACTATTCTCACCTAAATAAGTTTTTAATTCAAAGACCAAAAGTTGTTTACAAAATGGCAACTATTTAGACCAAATGATGCGATTTCCTTACCATGGAATGTTTGAAAAATTGCTCGAAGGATTAAATCGTCTTCAATACTTTAAGGAACCAAAGTTATAAAAGAACTCGTAAAGTTTGTCAGGTTTGAAGTTCGACAGAGAAGCAAGAAAGAAACAATTCTCACATAAAGAATTTTTGAATTCAAAGACCGAAACTTTTTTACAAAATGACAACTATTTATACCAAATGATTTGATTTCCCAAGCATGCAATATTTCGAAAATTGCTCGAAGGAATGAAGCGTCTTGAATACTTTAAGGAAAAAAAGTTATAAAAGAACTCGTTAAAGTTTGTCAGGTTCGGAAGTTCGACCGAAAACCAAGAAAGAAACAATTCTCATATAAATAACTTTTTAATTTAAATAACAAAAGTTTTTTACAAAATGACAATCTATTTAGCACAATTAATGCGATTTCTCGGCATGGAATGTTCGAAAAATTACATGAAGGAATGGATCGTCTTGAATACTTTAAGGAACCGAAGTTAAAAAAGAACTTGTAAAAGTTTGTCAGGTTCGAAGTTCAGCCGAGAAGTAAGAAAGAAACAATTCTCACATAAAGAAGTTTTTAATTCAAAGACCAAAAGTTGTTTACAAAATGACAAATATTTATACCAAATGATGCGATTTCCCCCTGTGGAATGTTCGAAAAATTGCTCGAAGGAATGGATCGTCTTGAATACTTTAAGGAACAAAAGTTATAAAAGAACTCGTTAAAGTTTGTCAGGTTCGAAAGTTCAACCGAGAACCAAGAAAGAAACTATTCTCACATAAATAATTTTTAATTTAAAGAGCAAATTTTTTTTACAAAATGACAATCTATTTAGAACAATTAATGCGATTTCTCAGGCATGGAATATGGTGTGAGCATGGGAACGAACTTAGCTCCAAATGTGAAGGTTCTAATAATTGAAGATGCATTGCACATACCTACGGGACCAATTAGGAGGGCGAGGGCTAGAAAGCTTAAGGAGTCACTCAATGTTCTCATACAAGCCATTTGGGCTGAATTGGAACAATCTACATTTCAATTTGAATTAAACAAGGAGCATCAACTTTGCAATGTTTTATCCATTGTTTATTAAGCATTTTAAGTTTATTTGCATAAAGTTGTGTTTTTCTTTATTTAAGCTTCATAAATAAAGTTGTTTATTTATGCTTCATTAAGTGTTTTTTTGTTAAATGCATCTTTGTTTAGTAATCTGCATTATTAACTGTTTTGTTTGTTAAATGCATCTTTGTTAAATGCCTTGCATTAGTGCATCAGCATCTTTAAAAATCTACATTATGTGTTTTTATATTAAATAAGTCATGCATTAATCATCTCATTTGTTAAAGTAAGGTTTAAGTTGCATGTTTAATTAATTCGTGTGCATGAGTGTTATTAAATATGTTGTTTTTTTATAAGTGTTTTAAGTTATAATTTAATGCTTAAATATCTATTTTTACAAGTGACTTTTCCTATGACTAAAGACTCTTCAAGTTAGAAGGTTTCAAAGCTTTTTAAAGAACATTATGGAGGTTGTTTAATGGACCAAAGGAGACTCTTCAAGTCTGAACGTTTTTGGTGTCTTTAACCTTCATCAAGATGCCATTTAAGAGGTTGTTACACAAGCTAATACAAGTCAGTTTCAAGGGAGCTGAAAAGACACACATTAAGGATACAATAAGTTTTTATTAAGGAGAAATGCCATGCCTTTTTAGCTACATCAGATCCTAATGAAGAGACATGACTCATTGGCTTTCCTACAAGAGTTAAAAATGAAATTGCCATGCCTTTTTAACTACATCAGATCCTATTGAAGAGACATGACTTTTTAGCTTCCCTAGAAGAGTTAAAATGAAGTTAGTGCTTGTATTAACTTTAGTTAATGGCTGAATGTGAAAGGTCTCACATAGGCATTTGAATAGTCATAAAAGTGTCTATAAATAATTTATAAACAGAACCTTGTTGAAATGAAGAATGAATATACAATTTGTGAGAAATTCTCTCTTCAATTCTTTAGAACAAACAAACTGAACTTATCAAGGCTTATTGCTTTGTGGCGTTCTTCTTTCTTTTTTATACTTTCGGTTCTTGTTTCTTTCATAAATAATGGGTTGGGGTCTATTCGATTCTATTCTTGTTTTCGATTATTGGTCATATAGAAAGTGGGTCACGTTCCAATAACGCTGGTTCTTTTCTCGTACAAGTCGTTGATTCAAGATTTCTATCATATTTCATTAGTTATCAAGTACCTATTTAGAAACGGTCAGACAATCGAGTGACTTGTAATTCTAAACTAATTACAAGCTCATATCATTTGGTATCAAAGCTATTATTCTTTACAGGTATCGTTTTATTTATTTTTCTCGATTTGAAAAAAAAACTTTAAAAAAATCAAAAAAAATCGTAGCAAAAAGAGAAGAAGTGCGGAAGTAAAACAAAGAAAAAAACAAATTGAGAAAAAAATAAAAAAAGAAAGACAATTTAGGAAAAAAATTCGTGGTAAAAAAAATTCATTTTGTCCAAATCGTCTTTATCACATTCCATTCAACATTTTGAGTCTTTAACATCTATCTTTAAGCCATTTCGTAATTTTCTTATTTGAGTCATTTGTTCGTTTTCACCTGTTTTCTTCTATTTCTTCCAAGTTGTCACATCCTATCAACAACCACAAGGTTACGGGTTTTGTTAAGTTCATTTCCAGCGTTCTTGAAGAGCTTAAGAGGAATTTTGAACGGAAAAAGGCAAGAGCGAGTGAGATCAATCGAGTGGTAAAAGCTTGAATTGAGTGCAAACACGAGAAGAGTGATTTTCCTTTCTGAGTGAAAATCGTGAGATTTGATTTGGTGAGGTACAATTTTTTTCTATTTTATCCTTTCAATTACTAATCATTTTATGGTGCGTTTTAAAGAATGTCTACTAACAAACGTGATAGGGGTGAAAGGGGTGGAGTTCCTAATCTTCAAATTTAAGCCATGATTCAAGAGATGGGAAGGATGATGCAAGAAGGGTTTGATCAACTTAGTGAACTTGTTGATCGAATGGAGGAAAGGACTCAAAGCGAAAGGCCTTGTAGGGGAAGATCACCGAGAATCCCTAGTGTGCGAGAAGGAGAAGCATCCAACCGATCCGATCATGATGGATACTATGGTAATGATGATGATAGGATGTCTGATCGAATTGTATGGCAAAATGAACGAAGGCCTGGAGAGAGACAAGAACGAGGGCGGGTTCATCAAAGGTCTCAAGGTACTTAAAAGCTCAAAGCTGATCATGGGAACATGGAAAGTGGCTGTTCTGGTTACTCAAAATCATTAATGCACCGTCCACATTTAATCCAAGTACTTGGGGAATTTCAGCAGAATTTAAACACACTTCTTCCTAGCCAACCAAGCACTAATTTCAACCAACTACTCTATTAAAGTAGCCACTACATTAACTTAAAGTGCATGGGGAATATTGGACGAATTTATGGTGTAATTTTGATTAGTTATCTCATGTCTTTTCAGCTGGTAATTTGTAAGCCTATAAATATGAGGCTTGGAACATTTTGTAACAACTTTTGATGAATTTTAATCTTATTGTGAGTTTGCAAACTCCTTGTTCTTATTTGACTCAAATTGACTTATCAAGTAACCCTTATGGCGTCAATCTGATTCTTTTGAACTTATCACTTCTTTGAAGTGTGGCGCTCTCCTTTATACCGATTGGTTCCTATCTCTCTACAGATTGAGGGTCACGGTGCTTCTTTTTTTCATTCTACGTACTAATATAAGGATTGGGTCAATATTCCTTTATAATATTGGTTCGTTCTTGAGTCCTTGAAACCAAATTCAAGCTTATCCATCCATCCTTCTACAACCCGCCATTATCATTCGCCAACCATCACAAAATCCATTAGAATAATACTATTTAATTTCGATCGGGAACTCACGCGACTCGTAATCATTCCTCGAGTATGAGCTTGCATAATTTGCTATCAGCGCTAGATAAATTAAGTAAGTATTTGACGTTCTTATCTCCCCCGGGATTAGCATTCAAAAAATAAAAAGGGAAAGAAAATTAAAAAAAAAAGCAGATTTGAATCCCAAGTTCAAAATACAATGGAGTTTCAAAATTCAATCAAAAAAGAAGAAGAAGAAGAAGAGCTAGTTGAAAGTGTTCAATTCCCGAGTACAAGTTCACATTTCCATAACAATTTTAGCCACACTTCTACTTACCCTTTATTTTTCTTCTAAGCCTTCCCTAACACCTAATCATCATACCTCCTTTTTACATCCCATTTGAAGACGATACTACAAGGTTTATTGATAAATCTAAGGAAGTCACATAACAACTTCGAGCAAGCAAAGAATGGTAAAATGCAAGAGTGCGAAAGAGCATTAGAGAAGATTAAAAGCCAACATCGAATGAAAACACGAGTGGAGCGATTTCACTCCGAGTGCCTCGTGAGTTTTGTTTTTGGTAAGGTACTCATTTACTTTCAATCAAAATATTTTATTACTAATCTTTTCTATCTTGAAGAGAACATGTCTCGAAGTCCTAATAGAAATGAAGGTGGTAGAGCACCAAATTTACCAATGCAAGCCATGATTCAAGAAATGCAACGAATGCTTCGCGTTGAATTAGAATCAATTCATGAAAGACTAGACCAAGTGGAGGAGCATTCTCAACGGGGGCGTTCATCTCAAAATCAAAGAAGAGAGCGAGGTCTTCCAAGACCTAATCAAGTGGATTACTATGATCAAAGTGATATGGAGAGTGATCAATCCTCAAATCGAAGTATGAGGCATCAAGGTCAAAGACATCGAGGTACGAGGGTAGATGATAATCTTAGCAACATCAAGATGACAATCCCTCAATTCCAAGGCAAAATCGACCCCTAAGCTTATTTGGAGTAGGAAAAGAAAATAGAACTCGTCTTCGAATGCCATAATTACTCAGAGAACAAAAAGGTAAAACTTGCTGCCATTGAATTCTCTGATTATGCTATTATTTGGTGGGATCAGCTAACTTTGAGTAGGAGATGTAATGGCAAATGACCCGTGTCTACATGGGCTAAAATCAAAGCTATCATGAGAAAGAGATTTGTACCCGCTCACTATCATCGAGAGTTGTATCAAAGGCTACAAAATCACAATCAAGGAAACCGTAGTGTGGAAGATTACTACAAGGAGATGGAGATAGTTATGGTACGTGCTAATGTCGAGGAAGATCGAGAGGAGTTATGGTACGTGCTAATGTCGAGGAAGATCGAGAGGCTACCATGGCACGATTCTTAGTCGACCTCAACCAAGACATCGCCAATGTAGTTGAGCTATAACACTATGTTAAAGTTGTTTACATGGCTAACATGGCACTTAAAGTGGAGAAGCAATTGAAGAGAAAAGGTACCACCTGACCCCTTTCTAATTCTATTTCTACATCAAAGTGGGGGTAAGGAACCTACAAAAAGGATACCACTTTTCGATCTAAAGATAGTATTGGGACGTCCAAGCCCAACAAGCCGAGTGTAGATCCAAGCAAGGGAAAGAACGAGGCTATACCAAATCGATCCTGAGACATCAAAGGTTTGAAATGCCTTGGGAGGGGTCATATGGCTAACCAATGTCCAAACTGAAATTCCATGTTTATAAGGGATAATGGTTAGATTGAATCCGAACCCGAAAGAGAAGATAAGTCCAAATCACCTACTTATGAGGAAAATGACTTGGAGTATGCTGTAGAAGGGGAAATCATTGTCATTAAATGAAGCTTAAGCATCCAAGCTGTAGAGAGTGAGTAGCAACGTGAAAACATTTTTCATACTCGCTGCCATGTCCAAGGAAAGGTATGTAGTATTATTATTGATGGTAGTAGTTGCACTAACGTTGCTAACTACTTGTTGGTAGAAAAACTTGGCCTACCGACCACCAAGCATCCACGCCCTTACAAGCTTCAATAGCTCAATAACGGTGGATAACTCAAAGTTACTAACCAAGCTATTATCACTTTTTTTATTGGCAAGTATTTTGATGAAGTTCTTTGTCATGTAATGCCAATGCACACTAGTCACTTGCTGTTGGGGAGACCATGACAATTTGATTGTCGAGTAGTACATGATGGTTACACCAATCGATATACTTTCGAACACCAAGGAAAGAACATTACTTTGGCACCACTTACTCCCAAACAAGTGTATGAAGATTAGCTCAAGTTGCTAAATTCGTTTGAAAAATTGAAAGAAAAAGACGAGTGTGAGAAAAATCAAAAAATGAAAAGAAGAGAGAAAATAGCAAAACAAAAACAAAAGAAAACAGAGAGCATGAGGTAAAAGCATGAGAGAAGAATGAGAGAAAAGAAGAAAATGAGATGCAAAAATTGTGTGTTATTGCAAAAGAGAGAGAAATCAGAAAATCCATGCTTTTAAAGCAACCTTGCTTGTGCTTTTGTACAGGGAAAGTTTGTTTAGTACTAACGATTTAGATAACTCTTTTCCTTCTTTTATTGTGTCTCTGCTGCAGGAATTCGAGGATGTGTTTCCAGAAGATGTTCCAAGTGGATTACCGCCCATTAGAGGCATTGAACATCAAATAGATTTTATTCCCAGAGCCACTATTCCAAATCAATCGGCTTATTGAACCAACCCCGAAGAAACTAAAGAGCTACAAATGTAAGTTACCGAGTTAATGGAAAAAGGGTATGTTCGAGAGAGCTTAAGTCTATGTGCCATGCCTGTGCTATTGGTACCTAAGAAGTATGGCTCTTGGCACATGTGCATTAACTGTAGGGCGGTCAATAAGATTACCATCATGTATCGACACCTGATCCCGCACCTAGATGATATGCTAGACGAGCTAAGTGGAGTTCACATTTTCTCCAAAGTTGATCTCAAGAGTGGTTATCATCAAATTTGAATGAGAGAAAGAGATGAATGGAAGACTGCTTTCAAAACCAAACACGGTTTGCATGAGTGGTTGGTTATGCCCTTTGGCCTAACTAACACACCCAACACCTTTATATGCTTAATGAATCATGTTCTTCGATCCTTCATTGGTAAATTTTGTGTAGTATATTTTGATGATATCTTGATTTATAGTAAGTCTTTGGAAGAACATATACATCATTTGAAATCTATTTTGGAGGTACAAAGGAAGGGGACTTTATTTACAAATCTTAAGAAGTGTTCCTTTTGTACTAATAAGCTTGTTTTTTTAGGATTTGTGGTTAGCTTCGAAGGTCTCGAAGTCAAGCAAGAAAAGGTAACAGTAATCCGAGAGTGGCCGCGTCCTACTAGCATAAGCCAAGTAAGAAGTTTTCATGGTCTTACTAGTTGCTATCGAAGGTTCGCTCCTAATTTTAGAACATTAGCTCTCCTTTAACTGGAATTATTAAGAAAAACTCCAACTTCTGTTGGGGTGAGAGGCAAGAGAAATCCTTTAATCTGATTAATTATTGTTTGATTAATACACCGTTGTTATCCTTATTTGATTTTAGAAAAACTTACGAGATTGAATATGATGCATCAGGAATAGGGATTGTAGTCGTGCTAACACAAGATGGGCGACCGATAACCTACTTTAGTGAGAAATTAAATGGTGTTGTTCTTAATTACCCAACTTATGACAAGGAAATGTATGCTCTAATCGGAGCATTGGAGACATGGCAACACTATTTATGGCCTAAGGAATTCGTCATTCATGCTGACCATGAGGCATTGAAACGTCTTAAGGGTCAAAACAAGTTTGACAAGAGACATGGCAAACGGGTTGAATTCCTAGAATCATTTCCTTATGTGATCAAGTACAAGAAAGGTAAAGAGAATGTTGTTGCGAATTCACTGTCACGAAGGTACACATTACTCAATAGCTTAGACTCTAAGTTACTTTGTTTTGCATATCTTAAAGAGCTATATCAAAATGATTCTTATTTTCGTGAAGTTTATAAAGCATGGGAAAAGGGACCTTTTGAAAGATACTATAAGCATGATGGATGCCTTTTTAAGGAAGGTAAGTTATGTATTCCTCAAGGTTTCATTTGAGATGTGCTTGTAAAAGAGGCGCATGGTGGAGGTCTCATGGGACATTTTGGAGTGGCCAAAAGTTAGCTATGCTACATGAACATTTCTTTCGGCCTAAGATGAGACGAGATGTCGAGAGGGTTTGCAAACGATGCATTACTTCCAAGAAGGCAAAATTGTGCATTAAACCTCATGGTTTGTACACGCCACTACCCATTCTCGAAGCACCTTGGGTAGACATTTCTATGAACTTTGTATTAGGCCTTCCTAGAACTAAAAATGGAAAGACTCTGTTTTTGTGGTAGTAGGTAGATTTTCTAAAATGGCTCATTTTATACCATGCCACAAAACTGATGATGCTTTGAATGTAGCTAACTTGTTTTTCAGGGAAGTTATTAGATTGCATGGAGTACCAAGAACAATTGTGTCAGATCGTGATGCTAAATTTCTTAGCCATTTTTGGAATACCTTATGGAACAAACTTGGTACTAAGTTACTGTTCTCTACGACATTCCACCCACAAACTGATGGCCAAACTGAATTGTGAATCAAGTGCTCTCTACCTTGTTAAGAGCAATCATTCGAAAAAACTTCAAAACATAGGAAGAATGCTTCCCGCACATCGAGTTTGCTTACAATCGTTTTGTACATTCAGCCACCAAGCATTCACCATTTGAAGTTATTTACGGTTTTAATCCTTTAACTCCTTTAGATTTAATTCCCTTACCTTTTAATCAACTTGTGCATGTAGATGGCAAAAAGAAGGCTAATTTTGTGAAATATCTACACCAAAAAGTGAGGGAAAAATTGAGGAGACGACCAAGCAGTATGCAAGTAAATCCAACAAAGGACGTAAATGAGTAGTCTTTGAACCCGAAGATTGGGTATGGCTTCACATGCAAAAAGAAAGATTTCTAGCTCAAAGAAGATCCAAGTTGTTACCACGAGGCGATGGGCCTTTTCAAGTGCTAGAAAGAATTAATGAAAATTCATACAAATTGGACCTTCCAAGTGTGTATTCTGTTAGTGCAAGCTTTAATGTTGCTGATCTATCCCCTTATCATGTAGGCGACGATTTGAGGACAAATCGCTTTGAAGAGGGAGGGGATGATGCGAGCATAAGTAGTGCAAACACTAATAATACGAGCATAAACCTTACGAGCTTGGAAGATGTGAACACTGGTGTTGTGAGCACTCATGTTGTAGACACACACGATGCGACCACTGATGTTACGAACACTCGCGTTGCGAGCATAGAGGATGGATGAACCTCGCACGTTTCAATCGAGCCACCTAGAGGACTAATCACATGAGCACAAGCTAAGAAATTTAATCAAGCTACCACGGGTTTAATTAAATGAATCTGGGAAGACACTTCATGCATTCCATACATTTCATATAACCCGTCATGCATTCCATGCAATGTGCTGCACATTCAATTTTAATTTTAATCTAATTAATTTACTAGAAAATAAAGTATTAACCATTTAGTTATTTTAATCCATGTTTTAAATATGTTTTGTGTTATTTTGATAAGTCTTTAAATATGTCCTAAGTTAGTTGTTAGTTTTAGTCAAATATTATTGCCCATTTAATATGTCCTAACCAGCATGTTTAATATGATGTAGGAATGTCAATGGCTGGCCAACACAAGCTTTCAATGCACCTACCAACATTTTAAAGTGCTGAAAACACCTCTCCAAAAGGGCATTTCGTGATCAGCAAGGAAATTCAATGTTCTCTTCATGCATGGTTGATTAGGTTCATCAAAGGTCTCAAGGTAATTAAATGCCCAAAGGCTGATCATGGGAACATGGAAAGTGGTTGTTCTGGTTATTCCAAATCATTAATGCACCGCCCAAATTTAATCCAAGTACTTGGGGAATTTCAGTAGAATTTAAGCACACGTCTTCCTAGTCAACCAAGCACTAATTTCGGCCAACTACTCCATTAAATCAACCACTACATTAACTTAAAGTGCATGGGGAATATTGGACAAATTTATGGTGTAATTTTGATTAGTTATCTCATGTCTTTTCAACTGGTAATTTGTAAGCCTATAAATATAAGGCTTGGAACATTTTGTAACAATTTTTTATGAATTTTAATCTTATTGTGAGTTTGCAAACTCCTTGTTCTTATCTGACTCAAATTGACTGATCAAGTAACCCTTGTGGCGTCAATTTGATTCTTTCAAACTTATCACTTCTTTGAAGTTTGGCGTTCACCTTTATACCGATTGGTTCCTATCTCTCTATATATAGAGGGTCACGGTTCTTCTTTTTTCGTTCTAAGTACTAATATAAGGATTGGCTCAATATTCCTTTATAATATTGGTTCGTTCTTCAGTCCTTGAAATCGAATTCAAGTCTATCCATCTATATCCTTTGCATATTCATTCATCCATCCTTCCTTCTACAACCCACCAATATCATTCTCCAACCATCACAAAATCCATTAAAACGATACTTCTTAATTTCGATCGGGAACTCACGCGACTCGTAATCACCCCTCGAGAATGAGCTCGTGTCAATGAGGGGTGGGACAGGCCTTAAAATAACCCCCAAAGCCAGACTCCTAATCAAACTTAGGAATTTAAAGTCAAATAAATAACCGATTACAACTTAGCAGAATAATCAAATAACTAATTATCAAATTAATGAAGCTAAAAACAACAATCTAATAGGGAATTTTGTCTAAGGCTTAATGGTATGTGTTTGGGCCGAATTTTTACTTGGAAAATTAAGATAAATTCGAATTGGGCTCATTAGGCCTGATTTCCAATACGGGTTCTTTTTAGCTTCCAAATGGTGCTCAAATCTTTAAGTTGGGCTTACTAACATGTAAATGGACCAATTCTGATCTTACACATGGTTTCTTTCCGAGATCGATCCGCTTACACTCAAACACAATGTCCATCGAATGTTAGTTTCAAGATTCGGTTTCTTAGACCAAGAATTCCAAGATTTAAATTCTTAATTTTCTTAATTTTTGAAATCTCCCTAAACGGCATATTTAGACCAAGATTTGATTTCTTGATTGTCTTGATTTTCTTGAAAACAAGAAAGTGAATCTTGGTTTTCTTTTTGGCTTGTATGTTCGTCCATGGCCCTTGTGATGATTCCTTGCGCAAATCCATTTATCTTGCCTTCATCTTCCTTGCCTTTAACCTTGTAATTGGGCCTTAAGGTAAAGTCAGCCCATCAGCTTTGATGCTTGCATCATTCCCCCTTCCTCGAAAAGATTCGACTCTTAATCTGAAACATCAAAGGGAGAGAGATCAGCAACATTAAAAGTAGTACTCATATTAAACTCACCAGGTAGATTGATTTTGTAGGCGTTGTCATTGATCCGCTTGAGAACTTGAAATGGTCCATCACCCCTACGGTCTAATTTTGATTTTTGTTGTTTGGGAAATCTCTCTTTGCACATATGGACCTAAACCCAATCACCGGGTTTAAAAACAACTTGCTTGTGCCCTTTATTGGCTTTGTTGGCAATGACTTCATTGGTTTTGGCAATTCATTGTCGAGCTTTCTCATGTATGAAGTTTACCAACTCAGCCTTCTATTCACCATCTAAGCTGCAAATATTATCTAAAGGTAATGGCACAAGATCAAGTACAATAAGTAGGTTAAAACCTTAAACAATTTCAAAGGGAAAATAACCAGTTGTAGAATGGATAGACTGATTATATGAAAATTCAATAAAAGGTAAACATTCTTCCCACATTTTGAGATTCTTACCCACCATAGCTCTAAGTAAAGCTCCTAAGATTTAATTTATCACTTCGATTTGTCCATCGATTTGGGGGTGACAAGTAGTCGAGTAAAGGAGTTTTGTGCCAATCTTACCCCACAATACCTTCCAAAAATGGCTTAGGAACTTCACATCTCTATCAGAAACAATGTTGCGAGGTATTCCATGTAGGAACACCACCTCTTTAAAGAATAAATCAGCTACTTGTGTAGCATCATCGGTTTTGTGACAAGATATAAAGTGAGCCATCTTTGAAAACCTATAAACAACAACAAAGATACTATCTTGACCCTTTTTAGCTCGTGGCAACCCAAGAATAAAATCCATGGGCAGATTAACCCGTGGAGAAGAAGGAATCGACAAAGGAGTATAAAGGCCATGAGGTATTACCTTAGATTTTGCTTGTCGACAAGTTATACACCTAGAACATACCTTTTCGACATCCTTCTTCATTTGTGGCCAAAAGAAGTGTTCTTGTAGAATGTCTAATGTTTTTGCAATTCCAAAGTGTCTCATAAGTCCTCTACTATGTGCCTCTCGAACCAAGAGTTCCCTCATGGAGCATTGTGGTATACATAACCTGTTCATGCAAAATAAAAAACCTTTCACAAGATAAAACTTATCATAGGCTCTATTCCCACAATTAGTAAAGATATGCCAAAAATCAGCATCATTTAAGTACAAATCTTTCAAATTCACAAATCCTAAGACTCTAGCATTCATAGTAGTTATCAAAGAGTATTATCGAGATAAAGCGTCAGCTACTACATTATCCTTACCCATTTTGTACTTAATGACATATGGGAATGTTTCAATAAATTCGACCCACCTAGCATGTCTCTTACTTAATTTATCTTGTCCCTTTAGCCACTTAAGGGACCAATGATCTGTATGAATTACGCACTCATTTGGCAGCATGTAATGCTGCCAAACTTGAAGAACTCGAAACAAAGCAAGTAGCTCCTTGTCGTAGGTCGAATAGTTCAGCTGTGCTCCATTTAACTTTTCACTAAAATATACAATCAACTTCTTATTTTGCATCAAGACTGCAACTATCCCAATACTTGAAGTGTCACGATCTAGCTCAAAAGTGTTAGAAAAATTAGGTAATTTAAGAACTGGCACAGAACACAACTTATGTTTTAAGGTTGTAAAAACCTTTGCTTGAGGTGTACCCCACTTGAAACCCATAGATTTCTTAATTATTTCGGTTAATGGGGTAGTAATAGAAGAAAATTCATTCACAAACCTACGATAAAAAATAGCTAAACCATGGAAAGATCTTACTTCAATAATCGATTTAGGAGTAGGCCACTCCTTGATTGCCTTTACTTTGTCCTCATCGACATGAATACCTTGTGCATTAACTATAAAACCCAAAAAGATTAGCTTTTCACAGCAAAATGTGCATTTATCAAGGTTGACATACAATTTTTTAGTCCGTAAAAGGTCCAAACCAAATTTAACACGTTAAACATGGTCATTCAAAGAAGAGTAAATCATAATGTCATCAAAGTAAACAATAACAAATTTACCTAAATAAGGCCTTAAAATATGCTTCATTAAGAGGATGAAAGTACTAGGTGCATTAGTTAAACCGAAAGACATTACCAACCACTCATACAATCCAGATTTTGTTTTAAAGGTTCTTTTCCATTCGTCCCCTTCTCGCATGCGAATTTGATGATACTCACTTTTTAAGTCAATTTTAGTAAAGATAGAAGATTCATGCAACTCATCAAGCATATCATCAAGTCTAGGAATAGGATGTCTATACTTTACCGTAATTTTGTTGATTCGGCGGCAATCAACACACATGCGAAACGTACCATCTTTCTTAGGCACTCATAAAATAGGAACGGCATAAGGACTTAGGCTCTCTCGTACATACCCTTTAGCCATTGTAATTCCTTTATCTCCTCAGGATTGCTTTAGTAAGTTGGTCGATTTGTATGCCAGCACCGAGTATTGAATCGATTTGGTGCTCAATTCCTCTAAAGGGTGGTAAACCTTTGGGAGGCTCACCGAAAACGTCCTCATAATCTTGTAAAATAGCAGAGAAAACACTAGGCAATGAACATGTTATGTTAGATAAAGATAATAGATTCGGCCTAAATCTCACAAGGACACAAGGTTGTTTAGTGACAAGAGCTCTCCTCACATCTTTTACACTCGTATATAAATTTTGTGCGCTCTTTTTACCACAAAAGGATTCACTCACCAATGGACGTTTTGATTGACTTTTGTTACTACTAGTCTCTTTACTCTCAGTCTTTTCAATATTCTTACCCTTATCCCCCTCACAAAATCTTAGCATTTTGAGTTGTTCGTCATGAACTTCTTTGGGTGTCAACAGTATTACAGTGTACTTTTTCCCTTTAAAGATGTGGGAATATCGGTTTAGCTTGCCATGGTGTTGTACATCTCTATCATATTTCCAAGGATGACCAAATAACAAATGGGCAGCTTGCATGGGAAACACATCACACTAGATTTCATCCTCACAGTTCCCAATTTTAAATAAAACTAGAGTTTGTCGATTTACCTTAACTTTGGTGCCATCATTAAGCCATTAAAGTTGATATGGCCCAGGGTGTCTCGAATACAACAAGCCAAGGGAAGATGTTTGTTCGTTGATTTTCCCAATCTTCCTTTACACTTACATTAAGAGTGCGTCTTACTACTAAACAATGTGAAGTGTCAAAATCCTCTCCTTCAATCTATGGAGCCAATAATTCCTCCTAATAGAGATCTCCCTCATGTTGAACATTCTCCATAAATACTGTCATATGGGGATCATCAGAATCCAAAGAGTATTCAGCATTTTCTCGAACCACAAGTAATCTCGTATTAGGGAAATCACGACTATAATGGCCATGCCCTTTCCATTTGAAGCACTCAATGCCACGGGTTCTCTTTAGGGCTGAACTATTCAAATTATTTTGTTTAGGAGGAACTTGCGTTTTGATTGGGGCACCACTTTTCCAATTGGTTTGTTTTTGTTCATCAGGCTTTGAATTGGACAGCTTTTGATCACCAGTTCTTCATAACTTATTAGAAGTAAAAGGTACTTTAGAATTTCGAAAAGAAGCATTGGAATTGTTACCTTTGTAATACTGACTTGAGGAGAAAGATCGAGGACCTTGTTCTAGAAATTGTTATTAAATCTCCGTAGCTTTTTTAACGGCTTCCTCAATGTCGATATAGGTTTGCACTCATAATATGTTTGCAATTGGTTTATTCAACCCCTCAACAAACCGAACCATGGTAGACTCATCATCTTCTTCAATACTAGATTGTTGCATTAGAGTCTCCATTTCTTTGAAGTAGTCATCAATGGACCAATTACCTTGCATCAAATTCTAGAGTTTTGTTTTGAGACCCTTATAATAATGAGGAGGGACAAAACGTTTACGCATCATTATTTTAAGCTCCTCCCATATAACAATAGCACCCTCATAGTTACGACGGCTGATGCAACCTCGTCCTTGAGGGATGATTATTAGTCGCTTGAGTTTCTAATCAAAATTAAGGAGTATCATTCATAATGGATTTCGTGATGGTTGGAAATGATAATGATGGGCTATAGAAGGATGGTTGGATGGATGATACGAGATGAAAGCGAAAGAGGATCGTAAAATTATAAAGTCACGGATCTACCCTAAAACTCTAGACAAATGTAGTCTTGGACTTCAAGAAATCGTCTCAACTAAATTTGGAAAGTAAAACACAAACAAATTCATTAGAAGTGATTTAAAAGATGAAAGCAAACTGTTTAGGCAAGAATAAATAAAACAGTAAGAAAAGATTGAATCTCTTAATTTTTGATGTGTTTCTTGATGGATCAAGGTAGGAGCACGTCCCTCTTGAAGCAATTTCAACCTAGAACGAAAAACAACTAAATCAACAACTCAAAACAACAAGAAATAAACTAGATCAAACAAGAACAATAAATTAAAGATAGAAAAGAGAAGATAACGTCCTAAGAAGCCTTGGAAACGATAAGAATTCACAACTCCCTTCAATGGCTCTAATTCCCCACCAAGAAAGAGATTTTGGCAAGAAAAAGCTTGAAGATGATTCCCACAACCTGAAATATCGTTAAAACAACTTCCGAAAAACACTTAAGAGCAATTCTTGAAGAAAAACTCAAAGAGAATTATTATTAACTCAAAAGAATCAAAATTCAGTTTTCTTCTCAAGGGGGGATGACCATGCTACTTATAGGCCCCCAAAATAAGCTTTCCTAACCCTAATAGAATTCTAACCATGACAACTAATCAAATAAAATAAAAAAATAGAATAATTTTAGTTGTCGATATGAGGAATTTTAGCCAAAGGGCTTGAATGGGCTCCTTGGGCTGAATTCTTACATGATGATCCACTTACTAAAATAAAAATTGGACCTAAATTTAAATACTTTACAATTTGGGCCACTTTAATAATTTGGCTTGATATTCAATTAAATTACTTTCTAAACTTCAAGATGAACTTGTAGATATCTTAATGGGCCTTTTTGCAAGAACTTGGTCTTGTGATCCGTTTGCTCTGGAAATTTGCTCGTTCAAGGTCGTACAAGAAATCCAATGTGCCTTGGCTTCAAGATTCGGTTTCTTTTTCCAAGAATTGAAATCTTGATTTTCTTTATCCTTGAAATTGTTTGAAATAGCATAATTGGACCAAGATTTGGTTTCTTGATTTTCTTGAAAACAAGAAAGTGAATCTTGATTTTCTTTTTCGATCATGTGCATATCTAGGGCCTTGGTAACGAAGTCTTGGATGGTCCCGTTCAATTTTGCTCGAATTTGCTTGGCTTTTGATCTCTTTATTAGTCCTTGAGGAAGATTGAGCCCATCACGTTCATAAGCTGGGTTTTAGGCCTTGCGACTCGTATCAATGGATATGCAATGGATAACAAAGGATAGGCTTGAACTCAGTTTAAGGACTCAAGAATGAACAAATATTATAGAAGAATATTGACACAATTCCTATACTTAGAACGAATTACAAGTAAAAATCATGAACCTGTATCTAAAAATATAGGAACCAATCGGTAAAGGGTGAACTCCACACTTCAAAGAAGTGATAAGTTCAAAAGAATCATATTGACGCCACAAGGGGTTACTTGATAAGTCAATTTGAGTCAAATAAGAACAAGGAGTTTGCAAACTCATAATAAGATTAAAATTCATCAAAAGTTGTTACAAAATTGCACCATAAATACGTCTAATATTCCACATGCACTTTAAGTTAATCTGGTGGCTACTTTAATGGAGTAGTTGGTCGGATTTAGTGCTTGGTTGGCTAGGAAGAAATGTTCTTAAATTCTGCTAAAATTCCCCAAGCACTTGGAATAAATGTGGGTGGTGCATTAATGACTTTTGAGTAACTCAAACAGCCACTTTCTATGTTCCCATGATTAGCCTTTGAGCATTTAAGTACCTTGAGACCTTTGATGAACCAGCCATGCATGAAGAGAACTTTGAATTCTTTTGCTGATCACGAAATGCCCTTTTAAAGAGGTGTTTTTAGCACTTTAAATGTTGGTAGGTGCATTAACAGCTTGTGTTGGCTAGCCATTGATATCTCTAAAACATATTAAACATGCTGGTTAGGACATATTAAATGGTCAATAATATTTGACTAAAACGAATAACTAACCTAGGACATATTTAATGACTTATAAAAATAACAAAAAACATAATTAACACTTAGACTAAAATGAATAAATGGTTAAAACCTTATTTTCCAACAATTTAATTAACTAAATAAATTAAAGTTTTGGGTGCAGCACATTGCGTGCACGAGTTATATGAAATGTATGGAATGCATGAAGTGTTTTCCCAATCTCATGAATTTCTTGGTTTGTGCCCGCGTGATTGGTCCTCTAGGTAGCTCAATTGGATCGTGTGAGGCTCACCCTTCATCCATGCTCCCAACACAAGTGTTCACAACATGTGTGTTCGCAACATGAGTGCTCGCAATACCAGTGCTCGAATCTTCTAAGCTCGCAACGTCCATGCTTGCATTATTAGTGCTCTCACTACTCATGCTCACATCATCCCCTCCCTCTTCAAAGTGATTTGTCCTCAAATCATTGCCTACACCATAAGGGGATAGATCAACAACATTAAAGCTTTCACTAATAGTATATTCACCTGGAAGGTCCAATTTGTACGAATTTTCATTAATTCTTTCTAGCACTTGAAAAGGGCCATCGCCTCGTGGTAGCAACTTGGATCTTCTTTGTGCTGGAAACCTTTCTTTTCACATGTGAAGCCATATCCAATCTTCGGGTTCAAAGACTACTCTTTTACGTCCCTTGTTGGCTCTACTTGCATATTACTTGGTCCTCTCCTCAATGTTTTCCCTCACTATTTGGTATAGATTTTTCACGAAATCAGCCTTCTTTTTGCCGCCTACATGTACAAATTGATTAGAAGGTAAGAGAATTATATCTAAAGGAGTTAAAGGATTAAAACCGTAAACAACTTCAAATGGCGAATGCTTGGTGTTCGAATGTACAGAACAGTTGTAAGCAAACTCGATGTGCGGCAAGCATTCTTCCCATGTTTTCAAATTCTTTCAAATGATTAATCTTAACATGGTAGAGAGAACTCGATTCACAACTTCAATTTGGCCATTCGTTTGTGGGTGGCACGTTGTAAACAATAGCAACTTTGTACCAAGTTTGCTCCTTAAAGTCCTCCAAAAAGGGCTAAGAAATTTAACATCACGATCGAATACAATTGTTCTTGGTACTCTATGCAATCGAACCACTTCCCTGAAAAACAAGTTAGCTACATTCAAAGCATCATCAGTTTTGTGGCATGGTATAAAATCAACCATTTTAGAATATCTATCCTTCAATTCATCACCTTTCAAACTTTGTAAGAACAATTTAACTCTTGGATCCAAAACAAAGTGTTGTCTTACCATTTTATCACAATGTTCATACTTTGGTTTTGAAATCAATGATGACATATAGATCAATCGGACGCATTTCATGAATTTAAGTGATATAAAAATTCCGCACTCGATTCCCTTTAATGATATAAAACAACAATCTCCAAGATTGAAAACATGATTTGGATCACTTATTTTGGAATGAATCAATTGTCATTCTTTCAAGTGAAAATCATACATGCTAAACAAAGATGAATTAAGCAAATGCATGTTCAGACAAAAAAGACTCTCAAACTTCTTTCGAAAGAATGCGTAAATCTGCAAATGTTTCCAATTACGCAACATGAATTTCTCATAGCTATCAACCTTAAACAATCCAAGTTTATTAGCATGTGAAAAATCATTGTTAAAAATAGCAAACCAATGAAAAGGAGGATAGTAATGAATATCTTTTAATTCAAAATTAATAACAAACTTGTCATCAAGAATCAAAGAATGCCATTTCGATTTAATTTCAAAAAGCACCTTACCTTACTTACCTTCATGAACTTGATGGACAATCTCTTTAGATTTAAACACTCGATTTCAATCCACCATATCAACAACATTTAAAGAACATCGACTTGATTGAATCTCAAAAAGATCTTTACTCGGCTTTCCTTCCACAACTTGGAGAATGTTTCCACTCTACAACTTACCTTTTTCGTCCAATTGGAAGCACCTCCCATTTGGTGAATAATGAAGTGAAAATTTCGAGGATGGAATTTTAGGAACATGTGGCAACAGATCTTCATAAGACAATAATGAGTCATGGTTAGTTAAAAATAAATCACTCCTCACTCTTTCTTGAATAATTTCTTGCTCACTTTCTTTTTCAATTTCAAGTTCTTTATCAATCTCAATCTCTTCACTCACACTTTCATCACTCTCACTTTTTTCCCTCACGCTCTCTTTTTATTTCAGCTTCTTTTCTTTCATTTTCTTTTTCATTCACAATTTCTTGTTTCTTCCACTCCAACTCTTTGAATTTTCTCTCATTTTCTCTTATCAACAACTCTTCTCTTTTTTCTTCTCTCAAGTTATTTTCTCTCATTTCTTTTTTTCTTCTCTCTATTTCTTTTATTTTTCACTCATTTTCTCTCATTATCAACTCTTGTCTTTCTTTTCTTTTAGCTTCTTTTTCTCTCATTTATTTTTTTCTTCTCTCTATTTCTTTTATTTTTAGCTCATTTTCTCTTATTATTAACTCTTGTCTTTCTTTTCTTTTAGCTGCTTTTTCTCTCATTCTTTCATTACAAGATGGGGTAAGAGTTGAAGGATTCACATATGAGACATGATTAACTCTTCGTGATTGATCCTTCGTGGATTAGTACCTTGTGCCACCACATTTGTTACCTCAAAAGGCTTCAAATTCGTGGTTCGCTTTTCTTTGACTCGAATTCCTCGATGAATAAGAATCATGACGTGGATCTCTTCTTTGATCTCGAGGTGAGCGTTGTTCTTGAGAATGTTCCTTCACTTGGTCAAGTCCTTCATGAATTGATCCTAATTCAGTGCGGAGCATTTGTTGCATTTTTTGAATCATTGCTTGCATTGACAAATTTGGTGCTCCACCACCTCTGTTTCTATTGGGACTTCGAGACATGTTCTCTTCAAGACAAAAAAGATTAGTAATAAAAAGATTTTGATTGAAAGTTAAGGAGTACCTTATCAAATACAAAACCTCACGAGTCACTTGGAATGAAATCACTCCACTCGTGTTTGCACTTGATATTGGCTTTTTAATATTTTCTAATGCTCTTTCACACTTTTGTCTTTTACCACTCTTTGCTTGCTTGAAATTCTTATGTGACTTCCTTAGACTTATGCAACAAACCTTGTAGAATCGGCTTCAAATGGGATGTAAAAGAAGGTATGATGTTTAGGTGTTAGGGAAGGCTTAAAAGACAAATAAAGGGTAGGTAGAAGTGTGGCTGGAATTGTTATGAAAATGAAAACTTGTACTCGGGAATTGCACACTTTCAACTAGCTCTTGTTCTTCTTCTTCTTCTTCTTCTTCTTCTTCTTCTTCTTCTTCTTCTTCGTCTTCTTCTTAATTTCAAATATCCCTTTGTATTTTGAACTTGGGATTCAAATATGCAGTATATTTTTTTCGAAATCTTTTTCTCTTTTTTTATTTTTTGAATGCTAATCTCGGGAGTGATAATAACGTTGAATACTTACTTAATTTAGGTAGCTCTGATACCAAATGGATTTCATGACGGTTATAAATGATAATGGCGAGGTTGTAAAAGGATGGTTGGATGAATATGCAATGGATAACGAAGGATAGGCTTGAACTCGATTTAAGGACTCAATAACGAACCAATATTATAGAAGAATATTGACCCAATTATATATTAGTACTTAGAACGAATTACAAGTAAAAATCATGACCCTCTATCTAGAAAGATAGGAACCAATCGGTATAAGGATGAACGCCATAGTTCAAAGAAGCGGTAAGTTCAAAAGAATCAGATTGATGCCACAAAGGTTACTTGATAAGTCAATTTGAGTCAAATAAGAACAAGGAGTTACAAACTCACAATAAGATTAACATTCATTAAAAGTTGTTATAAAATGTTTCAAGCCTCATATTTAAAATCTTATTGACCAGCTGAAAATTCATGAAATAATTAATCAAAATTACACCATAAATTGATCCAATATTCCCCATGCACTTTATGTTAATGTGGTGGTTGCTTTAATGGAGTAGTTGGCCAAATTTAGTGTTTGGTTAGCTAGAAAGAAGTGTTATTAAATTCTGCTGAAATTCCCCAAGCACTTGGAATAAATGTGGGCGGTGCATTAATGACTTTTGAGTAACCCGAAAAGCCACTTTCCATGTTCCTATGCTCAGCCTTTGAGCATTTAATTACCTTGAGACCTTTGATGAACCAGCCATGTATGAATAGAACATTGAATTCTTTTGCTGATCACGAAATGCCTTTTTAGAGAGGTGTTTTTAGCACTTTAAATGTTGGTAGGTGCATTAAAAGTGATGTTAGCACGGTCACATCATGTTATGATGCAATTAGAAGATATTAAGATTGGCCCAAACACGAGGGGCCCAAGTGCAAAATGAAACATCTCACAGGCTTGATTGATTATTGGGCTAATGTTTTTAAGGACTTTTTAATTTTATTTAAGTTTTATTTTAGTTTAATAAATGTTTGCATCTTCAATTATGTCTTGCATTAAGTGTTTTACATTTAATTAAGTCATTCATAAAAGCATCTCATATGTTTATTAAGATTGTGATTTAATTATGTCATGAATTATTAATCTACATCTTTTAAATATGACATGCATTATGTGATCCGCATTTAATAAAGTCATGCATTATGTAATGACATTCATTAACTCTCATGATTAGTTAAGTTTGCATCATAAATAATGACATCCATTAAGTAACTTACATGTTAGTTAAATATGCATCATAAATCCTATCATGCATTATGTAACTCCCATGTTAGTTAAAGTTTGCATCATTAAATCAAGTCATACATTTAGTAATCCATTAGTTCATTTAGTTTGCATCTTTAAACCATGCATTAAAACATATTGTGTGTTTAAACATGAGTTAGTGTGTTTATTTTTATTATAAATAGGGTGTTTTAAGTTAAATAAGAATTTGAACAAGTTGCAAATGTTTAAATATTCATTTATTATTGTCTAGGTGACTATTCAATTCATTTTAGCTTATTAACATGTTCAAACTGTTTTAATGCATGTTTAATATGTTTTAGGAATGATTTAAGGCTGATAAGAAGATCTAGGGACGTTCACATACAAAGGCTGTTTGATTTTGGCATGAAAAGGTTTGCATTTGGTCACTTAATTTGCTGTTACAAGAAGAGGACATTTTTGGTAGATTTTGAAGGTTAATAAATGCAAAAAATTCATTCAAGAATTAGCTTTCAATATTGATGCATTGTGACTATTCAAATGGACTAAGAGTTGCTCTTCAAATTTGATCAGTTTCATGAACTTAAAGGCCAATTCATGGCATCACAAGTAATAAAGACAACTGGTTATGAATGATGAAGGGACTACAAACAACACCTTTAAGGACCATTAAGCTTTCATAAAGAAGATAACTTTTAAGCTAACCATGGACTATGAAAAGACATGACCTCTCATCTACTCAAAGACAAGTAAAGAGACATGACTTTCGGGCTATCTATCATGAGTTAAATCAAATTTAATAGTCTGTTTTAAGTTAGTTAAAGGACCGAATTTGAATGGTCATATAGGAACTTGAAAGGTCAATTTAGGCCTATAAATTTCGTCCTAAATCACTACGTTAAAAAAATTTCCTTGAATTTAAATCATTTGTGAGAATATTCCTCTCTTGGTTCTTCGTTGTACTGTTCGAACTTATCAAACTTTCTTCAAAGTTTGTGGCATTCAAAATTTGTCTTATCACTCTTTTTACCATCTCGGGGTGTGGCGACTTCGATACACCAAGATTCGAGTATATGGTCAAGTTTAAGCGGGTCGTAGTTTTAATGTAACTACGATTCCTTAGAAAATTCAAGTGTTTCAAATTAAGGTTTTCACTTTATGAACCATTTCACTTTATCCCTTCTTTCGGAATTTTCGTCTCAACTTCCGTCTCCTCTTATCTTAAATCGTTACACTCGTTGGTACATCTTGCTGCCAAGAAGTCTCCACTCCAACTTGCCCCAATTTTGACTTGCTTCGTTCTGAATCTTCTTGATTCACACCCACTGGCTTTGTAATTCTTATAGTCCCTTGACCTCCTTGCTCAAGAACTTTGAAAGGGTCCCTACGACCTTGCCAAGCCAACAATTCAGAATTCACAACACTACTAAGGTGTTCATGATGTACCTTACTCGCAAATTTACTCGACCCGTCTATCCCGTTTGCATCACTTCTTTTCCCTCGAAGTTCGATGCACACTTCATCTTACCCAAAGGTGATATCTCCACAGACGACTCACCAGGCCTCATATCGATCCCAAGCTCCACTAACTTTCCCGAAAGGGCATCCGTAACACTCTGTTTCCTCGAGTCGATGTTCTTCCCATATGAAACATCCTCGAGTAGCTAGATTGATGACAACACCTTGATCCCAACTTTCATATCTCGATATACCGGCACAATGATCCGTGATAACACACCGGTAACAATATGAATTTGATCAGCCCATGGAAACATTGTAGCTTGAATTCTGTCAAGGAAGTTTAAGCCAAGCACAAAATCGTAATCGCTTAACTTGATTACCTTAAAGTCTTCCTTGCCTTTCCACTCGCCAATTTGTAGCTCTACGTTTCGAGCTACGCCAACAGTTGGGCCCTCTTCGAAATTTAGCATCTTGATCTTCTTATTTGATTTCCGAATCGAAAGACCAAGCTCCTTAGCAGCTTTTTTTTATATCAGCAAGTCAGATGCTCCCGTGTCAACAAGAGCACTCTTCATTTGGCCTGCAATGTTGATGTCTACAAACATCAACCCTTCCTTGCCATCTCTTTTGGCAGTAATAAGCACCATCACATTAACCTTTGATGCTTTCTTCTCAACAGGTTTCCCTTCTTCCGACTCATCTTTCATCTTGATAGCCGAAAATGAAGATACCTTTGGACAATTCTTCTTCATATGCGGTCCCTTACAAAGGTAGCATCTCATCTTGCTCCTCTTCTCTTTTGGGTTGTTGGGTCTTCACTTCTCACATCGTGGTTTTTCACTATCGTTACTACTACCGCTACCATAATCGCTATGTCCCTCTTTATTCTCATCATGGTCTCCCCCACCGTCGCCCTTCCCATTGGGCTTGGAAGGTTCAAACATGTCTCTACTCGGATCAAAATCTACTATGGACTCTGCAACCATCATGGCTTTGGTAAGCTCTTTGACTCCTCACCGTTGCAATTTCTGCTTCGCCCATGGTTTCAACCTATCTGTAAAGGAGAAAAATGCTTCTTTCTCGCTCAAATCCGAAATTTGAAGCAAGAGTTCACTGAACTCCTGCACATACTCCCTCAACGATCCTCGTTGCTTAGGCTGTCGTAACTTTGCTCGAGCTTCATCCTCAGCATACTCTAGATAAAACTGTGTCTTGAATTCCTATCAGAACGCTACCCAAGTCTCAATCTTGGTCCCACCACATTTCACATCTGTGGACTTACATCTCCACCATAACAATGCAACGTCAGTAAGATACATAGCAGCAGTATTTACCTTGGTAGCGTCATCCTGAATGGTCATTGCTTGGAAGTATTGCTCCATTGCCCAAAGAAAGTTGTCCACTTCACTTGCGGACCTTGCCCTTTTACACCCTTTTGATTTGGGCACATCCATCACCTGTTCCTTTAGCGTCGAAGCCAACATTTCATTTCCCAAGGCAGCCTTGAAGATCTTGAGCTCCCCTTTAGGCTCGACGATTTCTTCCTTTAAGCCTACCACCATTGCCTCAAGAGCATCATCTTTCCTCATCATCTTGTTCTCCAAGGAACTAAGAGTATCTCATACATACTCTCCCAGTTGTTCCTTCATGGATTGCAACCCACTTGAGAGTCCTTCATCAACTTCATCGAGCCTCTCTTTAACATCCCTCATGGATTCCTCGAGAGTGACCACTCGATTTTCCAAAACTGACAGTACGACCCTCGAATGACTCTTATGCTTGGTCCTCCCACGAGTCTCTATTGGCTCAATCAGTTCAACAACTTCTTTCGACATCACAGATGGTACCTTTGTAACCTTAGCTCAGATACTAGTTGTCACGGGGCTAGACCTCTAGTCTCACAATCCGTGCGGCCTTAGGCGATCTTGTCACGTCCCTAAATACTTGATTCTTAGAGCGTGCGACCTTAGACGCTTCTTGCCAAAAAATAACGACTAAGTCAGTCTGATTACCACGATTGAGGATTCAAGAGAATTCCTCTAAGGCACCAACACAATAGCAACGAAGAACAAGCTAAGAACTAGCCACAAAAAAACAAGAACACAAGAGAGAAGAATTTTGAGTGAATATTCTCAAATTTTGTATTTCTCAATCAATACAAGGAATACAATGAATGGAATGAATTCCAATGGATGAGTTACAAATGAGGAGAGGCACCTATTTATATTTGAGCTCCCTCATAACCAACGGTTAAGATCAAATTACATCTACGATCAAGATTAGCCTATCCCTTAATTCATGGGATTTACATGATTACAAAATCAAATCTAATCCAATCTAATCTGAAAGATATGATTCTTTCTTATCTTCTAGTATTAGTTCTCATATTTGTCAAGAAGTCTTCTATTGTCATATCTTCATTATTGGGCCACTCAGGCTTCAATCTGATAGGCTTGACCAACAGCTCTCTGAATCGGGCCAACTCATGTGGGCTAAATGATCCCAACGTCAATGACAGACCTCCATGGGACTCATTGTGTGTGATGGTCACGGGCTCTGAACTCTGGCCCGTGATAGAAGAACCAAGAGAGAAATATTCTCACAAATGATTTAAATTCAAGGAAAGTTTTTTTAACATAGTGATTTAGGATGAAATTTATAGGCCTGAATTGACCTTTCAAGTTCCTATATGACCCTTCAAATTCGATCATTTAACTAACTTAAAAACAGACCATTAAATTTGATTTAACTCATGATAGCTAGCCCAAAAGTCATGTCTCTTCACTTGTCTTTAAGTAGATGAGAGTTCATGTTTTTTCATAGTCCACAGTTAGCATAAAAGTCATCTTCTTTATGAAAGCTTAATGGTCCTTAAATGTGTTGTTTGTAGTCCCTTCATCTTTCATAATCGGTTGTCTTTATTGCTTGTGATGCCATGAATTGGCCTTTAAGTGCTTGAAACCAATCAGATTTGAAGAGCCACTCTTGGTCCACTTGAATAGTCACAATGAATCAATATTGACAGCTAATTCTTGAATGAATTTTGTGCATTTATTCACCTCCTCTTCTTGTACCAGCAAATTAAGTGACCAAATGCAAACTTTTTCATGCCAAAACCGAATAGCCTTTATGTGAACGTCCCTAGATCTTCTTATCAGCCTTAAATCATTCCTAAAATGTATTAAACATGCATTAAGACAATTTAAACATGCTAATAAGCTAAAATGAATCGAACAGTCACCCAGACAAGAATAAATGAATATTTAAACATTTGCAACCTATTCAAATTCTTATTTAACTTAAAACACCCTATTTATAATAAAAATAAACACATTAACTCATGTTTAAACACACAAGATGTTTTAATGAATGGTTTAAAGATGCAAACTAAATGAACTAACGGATTACTAAATGCATGACTTGATTTAATGATGCAAACTTTAACTAACATGGGAGTTACATAATGCATGATAAGATTTATGATGCATATTTAACTAACATGTAAGTTACTTAATGCATGTCATATTTAAAAGATGTAGATTAATAATGCATGACATAATTAAATCACAATCTTAATAAACATAGGAGGTGCTTTTATGAATGACTTAATTAAATGCAAAACACTTAATGCAAGACATAATTAAAGATGCAAACACTTATTAAACTAAAATAAAACTTAAATAAAATTAAAAAGTCCTTAAAAACATTAGCCCAATAATCAATCAGGCCTGTGAGATGTTTTATTTTGCATTTGGGCCCTTCGTGTTTGGGCCAATCTCAATATCTTCTAATTGCATCATAATATGATGTGACCATGCTCACATCAAAAAGCTTGTGTTGGCCAGCCATTGATATCTCTAAAACATATTAAACATACTAGTTAGAATATATTAAATGGTTAGTAATTTTTGACTAAAACTAATAACTAACCTAGGACATATTTAATGACTTATCAAAATAACACAACATAATTAAGACTTAGACTAAATGTTGGTCAGAACAAGGTTTTAAAATGTTGTTTAAACAAACTAACAAACAGACTTAAAGATCAAGAGTACTCCTTGTTAAGAACCAAAAAGAACATCAAGCCATATTCCAGATTCTGCTTTGCTTTGCCACAGCAACGTCTCTTTGCTCTGGTGGTTTTGCTACAGCATTATCGAGCTCCGCTCCCAACGATGGTTGACAACTCTACCTTCTGTACTTTAGATACCGTGAGACTCTCCTGATTCTCCACCTTTCGGAGAATATTACAATAGCACTCTAGTTAAATTATTTGATACCTTTTTCTTCATCAGAATGCTGCTTATATAGGAGCTTGGCCACACAATACACGTTCTTCAGATCCAAATTTCTAGGGGATTCTAGAGCCCTCCTAGAGCTTTCTAGTGCAGAGCATAATAGATCTGGCTTGCTTCAGAAGAATCCTACGTGCCTGGAACTGTCAGAGCGTTTATCACTTACAAAGTTTTTCTACTTTCGCTCCCCAATAATGCTTCGTTATTGGGCCTCGCACTCTTCTCTTCCTTCATCTATTCCTGCATCATGAAAACACATACCAATAGGCGTAGTTTGTTACAATAAAAAGGGTAAAAGTATATAAATTTTGCGAATTAAGTGCATTGCTGCTCTGACAATAAAAATACTACCAATCTTATAACAAATTTACTAAAGAGCAAACAAAATGCTCTAGCAAAAGTATGTAATATAACTTTTTTCAAGAGTTATCACACCCCAAAACTTGAATTTTTGCTTATCCTCAAGTAAAATATACTGATGCATGTATGCATGAAAACAGAGATTACAGCCTTGACAACTTTGATAAAAAAATTTCTTTGACATTCTAGTACGCATATATTTCAGCTCTCAGCAACCTTTATATTTGCAAGATTTTGCAACAGCATTGTAGATCAATCCAAAAAATTCAATGAACAAATTTCAATCAAAAGAATAAAGAAATTTCAAATTCACATGCAATTAGTTTTAAAGCAAGTAATTTCCTAAAATCTGTTTATTTCTTCAGCTAAGCTTTTTCAACTACTTTACTTAGGCATATATTTTAGCTCTTAAGGAATTCATCTTATCATGCAACGTTATACTTGACAGCTATAGTGGAGGAAACACTTAATTTACATGCCAACAATCACATCACAATCTAAATTTACACTCATGCAACTTAAAGTTTTCAACTAAAAAGATGGATGGAGCAAACAACTACCTCCTTAGCCTACTCTTCCTTTTGCTACAGCGAAGTGTTCCTAAAAAAAATATTTTTTTTACAAAATTTTCTTTTAACATTTTTCTTTCTTTTTCTTTTCTATTTAAACACTCATACTCAAACATATTATTTTCCCATCAACAATACGATGGAGTAAACAAAACATTGCTGACGTACACAAAACAGTTAAGCATTGGAGTGAAAAAAGTTTTCTTTTTCTTCATTTCATGCCTCAACATTCTGCATTTAATACTTAGCTCAATGAAAATCTAATTTTATTCAGAAATATATACTTTAAAATAATCACAAAGACTTCAAAATCAAATTATCTTAAAAATCAATTTTCAACACTATCCTAATCCAAATTTCCTACTTCACTCCTATAAAAAAAAAATTTAATTTTAAGGTTTAATTTCCTCATCGAACATCAATAATATATTTATACTAATGCAAGCTCGTCCTCGTTGGGTGATTATGAGTCGCGAGTGTTCCCAGTCGAAATTAAGAAGTATCGTTCGTAAATAAATGTGGTGAAGGTTATGAATGAAAATGATAGGCTTTGGAATGGCGGATGAATGGATATGCAATGGATATAGATGGATAGGCTTGAATTCAATTTTAAGGACTCAAGAATGAACCAATATTAGGAGAATATTGACCCAATCCTTATATTAGTACTTAGAACGAAAACAAGAAGAATTGTCATCCTCTATTTAGCAAGATAGGAACCAATCGGTATAAGGGTGAACGTCATACTTCAAAGAAGTGATAAGTTCAAAAGAATTAGATTGACGCGACAAGGTTTACTTGATAAGTTAATTTGAGTCAAATAACAACACGGAGTTTGCAAACTCACAATAAGATTAAAATTGATCAAATTTTTTTTATAAAATGTTCCAAGCCTCATATTTATAGCCTTACAAATGATCAGCTAAAAAGGCATGAAATAATTAATCAAAATTACACCATAAATTCATCCAATATTCCCCATGCACTTTAAGTTAATGTGGTGGCTGCTTTGATGGAGTAGTTGGCCGAATTTAGTGCTTGGCTAGCTAGGAAAAAGTGTTCTTTAAATTTGGCTAAAGTTCCCCAACTAACTTGAGACTTTTGATGAACCCAATCAGCCATGCATGAAGAGAACATTGAATTCTTTTGCTGATCACGAAATGTCCTTTTGAAGAGGTGTTTTCAGCACTTTAAATGTTGGTAGGTGCATTAAAAGCTTGTGTTGGCCAACCATGGACATCCTTAAGACATTTTAACAAGCTGGTTAGGACAAATTAAATGGGCAACAATATTGGACTAAAACTAATAACAAACCTAGGACATATTTAATGACTTAACAAAATAACACAAAACATAATTAAGACTTAGACTAAAATGACTAAATAGTTAAAACCTTATTTCCCAGCAATTTTGTTAACTAAATAAATTAAAGTTTTAGGTGCAGTACATTGCATAGAATGCATGTGTTGCAAGAACTGCACGATTTATATGAAATGCATGGATGCATGAAGTGTTTTCCCAATCTCGTTTAATTAAACCCATGACAGCCTGATTGAATTTTTTGGTTTGTGCTGGCATAGTTGGTCCTCTAAGTAGCTCGATTGGATCGTACGAGGCTCGCCCTTCATCCATGCTAGCAACACAAGTGTTTGCAACATCAGTGTTTGCGTTGTGTGTGTTTGTAACATGAGTGTTCACAACTCCAATGTTCGCAATATGAGTGGACACAGCTCCGGTGTTCGCAACATGAGTGTACACAGCTCCGGTGTTCGTAACATGAGTGTACACAGCTCCGGTGTTCGCAACATGAGTGCTCGCAACACCAGTGCTCGCATCTTCCAAGCTTGAAAGGTCCATGCTCGCATTATTAATGTTTGAACTACCCATGCTTGCATCATCCCTTCTCTCTCTCTCTTCAAAGCGATTTGTCCTCAAATCGTCACCTTCATCATAAGGGGATAGATCAGCAACACTAAAGGTCGCACAAATAGTATACTCACATGGAAGGTCTAATTTGTATGAATTTTCATTAATCCTTTCTAGCACTTGAAAAGGGCCTTCTTCTTGTGGTAGCAACTTAGATCTTCTTTGAGTTGCAAATATTTCTTTTCGCATGTGAAGCCATACCCAATCTTCGGGTTCAAAGACTACTCGTTTAAGTCCCTTGGTGTCCTTACTTACATATTGCTTGGTCCTCTCCTCAATGTTTTCCTCACTTTTTGGTGTAGATTTTTCATGAACTCAGCCTTCTTCTTGCCATCTACATGCACAAGTTGATTAGAAGGTAAAGGCAATAAATCTAAAGGAGTTAAAGGCTTAAAACCGTAAACAACTTCAAATGGTGAATGCTTGGTGGCTAAATGTACAGAACGGTTGTAAGCAAACTCGATGTGCGGTAAGCATTCTTCTCATGTTTTCAAATTCTTTCGAATGATTGCTCTTAACAAGGTAGAGAGCACTCGATTCATAACTTCAGTTTGGCCATCTATTTGTGGGTGCATGTTGTAGAAAACAGCAGCTTAGTACCAAGTTTGCTCTATAAAGTTCTCCAAAAAAGGCTAAGAAATTTAGCATTGCGATTCGATATGATTGTCCTTGGTACTCCATGTAATCGTACCACTTCCTTGAAAAATAAGTTAGTTGCATTCAATTTATCACCTTTCAAACTTTGTAAGAATAATTCAACTCCTGGATATAAAACAAAGCGTTGCCTTACCATTTTATCACAATGTACAAACTTCGCTTTTGATATCATTTGATACGAGTTGCAAGGACCAAATTCAAACTTATAAATGTGATCGGATCAAAGTTTCTCAAGGCCCAATAACGAGGTCGAAGGCCAAGCAAATTCGAGCAAGATTGAGCGGGATCATCCAAGACATCGTTACCAAGGCCCTAGATGCGCACACGGCCGAAAAGAAAATCAAGAAACCGAATCTTGGCCCAATTTTTTCATTCCAAACAATTTCAAGAATCAAGAAAATCAAGATTTCAAATCTTGGAAATCTTGGTCCAAGATACCGAAGCTGCCAATTTTCAAGTTGGGGAAATCAGCAGGCTTGCGACGATTTTTTGGATGGAATCCAAGAATTTATGGGTTGAGATGTCTACATGGATTTCGAAGATCTATCTCTTATAATTGAAACACACTTTGAATCACTCGATTTCATGTTCGGGAGCTCAAGTTATGATCATTTTAATAAAGACTGCGCAAGCAGATTTTCTGGGCATGATTATGACGGGAATAACGAGTTTTGGGCTTTTAATTTGGGTTTAAATCATACTGGGTTCGATTTTTTGGTTTAGTTTTTATTATATATGAGCCCAATATTGTATTATCAGCTCTTATTATTTTATTGTTATTTTTTATTCCGAATTTTTAATAATTATTAAGTAGTTTAAGTTTTTAGGAGTTTTATGTCAACAAGAAAGTTACTTGTTTAGATTAGTTAGATTTCTAGTTTAATTAAGAGTTTTATTTAGATTTATTTAGCTTGTCAATATATAGGCCTTGGAATTGTAAACAAAAACACTTGATTTTCATTCTTTTGAGTTAATAACAATTCTCTTTGAGTTTTTCTTCAAGAATTATTCTTGAGTTTTTTTAGAAGTTGTTTTATCTTTTAGGTTGTGGGAATCATCTTCAAGCTTTTTCTTGCCAAGATCTCTTTCTTGGAGGGGGAATTAGAGCCATTGAAGGGAGTTGTGGATTCTTATCATTTCCAAGGATTCTTAGGATGTTATCTTCTCTTTTCTATCTTTAATCTATCTTTCTTGCTTTATGTAGTTTATTTCTTATTGTTTTGGGTTGCTGATTTAGTTGATTTTCATTCTAGGTTAAAATTACTTCAAGAGGGATGTTCTTCTATCTTAATCCATCAAGAAACTCATAAAAAATTAGGAGATTCAATCTTTTCTTTCCGCTTCAATCGTTTTTGTCCAAACAGTTTGCTTTCACCTTTTAAATCTCTTCTAACGAATCTGTTTGTGTTTTTATTTTTTTAGATATGGTTAGGACGTTTTCTTGAGGTCCAAAGATGGTTTCTTTCATCCAAGAAACCCTAATTTCGTTCTCTATTGGATCCTTTACCAGCCATTCATTTTTCTTGTGTTTTAATTTTCGTTTGATTATTCTTCTTGTCAGCTAATTTGTCTTCTTTGTTTTCGTTTCAGATTACATTTGTCTAAAGCTTTAGGGTAGATCTATGAATTGACAACTTTACAATCCTCTTTCGCTTTTGTCTCGTATCATTTGGTATCAAATTTTGGGCGTTTTGGGTGTTCTTCGTTGCTTTCTATATTGATTTCCATTACAAATAGCCAACAAGTAGTTTTTACCCAGTAAATTTTTTGAAAAAAATATTTTTGAGTGGTTAAACATTTTTCAATCAATCTGAAATTTTATATACTGATTCTTGGCACCATATTATAGTATAAAAAAATATTTCTCACAAAAAAGTATAGAAAAAGAAAATTACGAGAAAAATAAAAATAATAAAAAAATATTCTATGGCTTGAATTTTGTGCCAAAAATCTCCAGATCAAAAGCACATTATTTGTAGAGGCTCTAATTTAAATTTCGTGATTTTTGAAAACTAAGAACACCTCGAACAAAGTTTGTGAAGTTGCTTCGCAGTTTTTGGGTTTTCGAGTTTCTGCAATTTTATTGATTCTTAATTTTAGGTTTTCATTTGTTTTTTTATTTTATTATTTCTTTACACATTCTAACACTTTCTTATTTCTTGTGTTAGTAGGTTAACAAACGTTGCACCTTCCTTCCTCTGTGCTACACAATTCTTTGGTGTCTAGCTGATTTTGGACTCATAGTGCTATTAGGATTACTTTGTTAGTTTGATTCTAATACATCCTGATTGATTGACATAAATACTTCTAAATGACTCATAAGATTAATTCTTACCTCATTGAGTATTTAATTTTTCTTTTTGAGTGCATAACGGTGAAGTTTGTTTAATTTTTTCTTTTTGAGTGCTATGTTTTTTTTTTCTAGATTTGTCACAATGTCTCATAGTAGAAAAGGGAATGATGACCAGATTGACAAACCGCTAGTTAACATTGAAAATCCTGCTGGTGTCGCAACAAAGTTTGGTCTCCACGACATCACTAATAAGTTCGAAACCATGTTCATTCAGTTGAAACAAAGTCTAGACCATCAAGCGGCAGAACAAAGACAACGGGATGTTGTATTTCAGACAATGAGCCATAACTTAAATCAATTGTGAACTAAGCAAAGGACTCAACATTTGGGTGCTAATGATGATGATGATGGGGTTGAACAACCTCGTGCTCATAGACATCAAGCTAGACGTGTCCCTTGTGTGGATGAAGATCCTTTGGTTCTCAATGATCGCAGACAGCCTTCGTTGGCAAAGCCGAAGTTCACAATTCCTCAATTTCGTGGAAAAAAGTTATCCCGAAGCATACTGTGAGTGGGAATAAAAAATAGAGCTTATATTTCGTTACTATAAATGCCCAGAAGATGAGAAAGTTTCGTTGGCGGCCCTTGAGCTTTCAGACTGTGCGTTGAGTTGGTGGACTCAACTTGGTATAAGTCGCTAACGAAACTACAAGAGAGAAATTACCACATGGGATGAGTTGAAACAAGTTATGCGAAAACGCTTTATCCCAACACATTATTATAGGGAGGTCAAAACCAAACTTCGCGATTTGGTCAAGAAAGTAGATCAGTCGATGAGTACTTCACGAAGAGATGACCAAAAGAAAGGAGGATTCCAAGTGATCTCTCACATTTTTTAGCAATGTTATTGGTGTAGTTCAAAAGATCATGAGAGTTTTCGATGTCTAATCCAATATCCAAATAGAGAAGAAAGTAAGTATGAGTTTGTGCCTTTTGTTGACTCTTACTCCAGTGAAAAAATGATTTGTTGTGATGGCGAACTTTGTGAACCGAAAAAGGATGATAATGAGAAATTTTCCCTTGAATCTATAGATGAAGTAGAAATGTCATGTTCTCCTACTGAGATGCCTTGTATTGAATTGAATATTCAAAATACTTATGAGGGGGATATGGGAAGTGAGAAAAAAATATATGACAAGGTCGAGAGAAAAGAGATCTTGAGTGATAAAAGTCTACTTGATGGTCCAAATTTGGTGAGTGATAATCCATATGAGATAAAAATGGAGAGTTCTCAAGAGGAAAAAGTAAATGAAAAACAAGAAGAAAATGAAAATACAAAACAAGAAGATACTCATACAAAAGTAAGGAATGATTATGTTTTAACTAACCATAACTCGAATTTGTTTAGTGGTGTTTCCTTGATACAGGATTTTAAAGATCCATTGGCAGACTTCCGCTTACATTACTCTACCATCAATCGATACTTTTACTTGCGGGAGAGAGCTAAAGATTCGAGGATGAATCTTCTTGAGGAAGCGGGGAATCATACGAGTCACAAGGACCAAATTCAAGCTTATGAATTTTATAGGATCAAAGTTTCTCAAGGCCCAATAATGAGGTCGAGGGCCAAGCAAATTCGAGCAAGATTGAACAGGACCATCCAAGACTTCGATACCAAGGCCCTAGATGCACACACGGCCGAAAAAGAAAATCAAGATTCACTTTCTTGTTTTCAATAAAATCAAAAAACCGAATCTTGGTCCAATTTTTCCATTCCAAAAAATTTCAAGAATCAAGAAAATCAAGATTTCAAATCTTGGAAATCTTGGTCCAAGATACCGAAGCTGCCAATTTTTAAGTTGGGGAAATCAGTAGGCTTGCGATGACTTTTTGGATGGGATCCAGGAATTTATGGGTTGAGATGTCTGCATGGATTTCGAAGATCTATCTCTTATCTTCAAAACGCACTTTGAATCACTTGATTTCAAGTTCGAGAGCTCAAGTTATGATCATTTTAATAAATATTGCACAAGCAGAATTTCTGGCCGTGATTATGACGGGAATTACGAGTTTCAGGCTTTTAATTTGGGTTTAAATCATATTGGGTTCGGTTTTTAGGTTTAATTTTTATTATATATGAGCCCAATATTGTATTATCAGCTCTTATTATTTTATTGTTATTTTTTATTCCAAATTTTTAATAATTATTAAGTAGTTTAAGTTTTTAGGAGTTTTCTGTCAATAAGAAAGTTACTTGTTTAGATTAGTTAGAGTTCTAGTTTAATTAAGAGTTTTATTTAGATTTATTTTGTTTGCCTATATATGTAATTACTTTATTCATGTTTATATTACTGAAGAATTCTAAATCAGTTTGATCTAAGAAATCCTATTCATAATAAGGTGCATTGAAGAATTTACATATTATCTTAGGGGTTACTTTAACACTAACTCTTCTTATCACTAAGGTTTCCCAATTAAATCAATCATTAGTCCTAGATATAAAATCTTTTAAAGTAGCATAAAATTCCTGAACTACTGAGATAACCGCAGGCTCCTGGGGGATTGGCCAAAATTGCTCCCAGCTATGATACCTAAGTAGAGGCCAGATTTATTTGCACAAAACAATCAATGGGTCAAAACCCCTCTCTTGAATGAATGTTTTTTCCTAAAGTTCATTAAAATATTTCTCCACATTCGTGTGTTTCTTTCCTTGCTTGGAAACATGAAAAGTCAAAAGAGAAAATAGGAAAAGAAAGGATTTTTAGGTTTTTAAAGGGTTTTTGTGAGTTAAAATAAGATGAAATAAGTTAGACTAGTGTTTTAATATTTATAGGGGTTAGGATTTAGGGTTTTAAGGTGTAAAAACTTGAAAAAATAAGCCCTTTGTCGTCGAGTTACGCAGTCGGTTCAGGTCGATCCTGTAAAAATTTTAGTCGATGTTGCGACACAAGGAGGCTACGTTGTGACAAACACCTCAATTTCTCTTGGTCACGACACACTTGGGGCGTCATCGCGACATCTTCCTCAATTCCTAAGACTGCCGAACTTGTACTCTTTGTCGCGACATAGGGATGGCTACATCGTGACATCAACATCAGTCTTGATTTCCCTGAATTTTGTCACCTTTGTTGCAACACAGCTGATGGTATGTCGTAACATACCCCTATTTCCTGTTAACTACTGAAAGAAAAACTAAACTCAATTAAAATTAATAAAATAAACGAGTAGTAAAATAAAATAGAAAACTAATAAAATTTAATTTAGAGAATAGAAGTTCTTTAAAAATCGGGACGATTTGTGTTGCCACCGTAGAAGAACTTTCAACTAGTTCTCGACACTTTGATTCGGCTTTTCTTCCATTTTCGATATATATAAATCAACCCCTTCGATCGTGTCTAATGATGTTCCCTTATTTTCGACCGATGTAACACCTACATTACAAGCCATTTGGTACCAAATCTAAGTCAATCCCAAATCAATTTTCAGGGTATTATTACCTCAAGCTTTCTCCCTTCCATACCGTATAAAGTTTTGGTTGCTTGAACCTTGTATTGTTGTCGAATGAGAATGAATCAAACTCCCTAATTTCTTCAGTTGGCACCTTCTCTATTATGGCCAGAAAGTGTATGGGCTCTTCTACACTCTCATTAACAATCGGTTTAAGATCCATCTCAATGGTTAGTTCATCTATTTTAGTTGGATCAGATACCAATCCCCAACATATTCGCGTGGGCTTGAATAGTGTCTCTGTGCATGGCTCTTGAAACCATTGAAGAGTTTGAACTCCCCACGAATTTGTTTCCCTTTTTAATGAGGGCTCAATTAATTTAACATCTAAAAAGTGAGGTGACGGCTCATAAAAGAAAAAAATTTCGGTTAAAGCATAAGAAAAACCCCTATATTGTTGATTTCAATGGGAATTTGTTTCAAAACAGAGACGTTGCATATCATAGCTATCTCCCTTCCAAGGTTGAATCCTTGATTTATGGACTCTTCAATTTCCAACTTTTCTTTTGTATCTCTGTCGGTAGTAGTTGTCAATTGAAGACCCACATTTTGCAAGTCAAGGTCATCATAATTATTCAAAGGAACAGAATCATCACTAGATTGAGGCTCATTTTTTATGCTCAGAATATGTTCAATCTCCTCCTCATGATCTTTAATTACGAGCTCAGATTCAATCTTAGCATAATTCTCATCATGGCCAAATTCAAATTCCTTTGGATCAAAGTTAGGAACATCATTCATGACCTCTTCCCTTAAGAGTAGCGCCTTAAATATACCTTAGAGTATTTTCTTTACCTGTTTAATCATATCTAACATTTTGATGCAACCTCAGAGGTGGTTCTATCCAAATTAGAAGGAGGCTCGTTTAAACAATTAGGCACATCATGATATTCTTCAATTACCTATATAAATTACCAACGGACTTACGTGGATGTTCAACTGTATCAGTACTTTGACCATTACTCCATTGGTATATTGAGGCTTCGCTTTCGCGTTGGCTTAGTTCTATCATGAATAGTTTTTGATTTTTCATGATCTCCCAATCTTCATAATATCCATTCTCATAGATGTCATCATCGTAATTGTACCTCTTACTTGACCGCCTGTAATAGTAATCATCCATGGCCTAAAAAATGTTATGAAAATGTTAATTAAAAGTAATTGATCTAAAAAAATAGAGAATTGTTAGTATGGTTAAATCGTAACTGTAATCTAAAATTTTCCTAATTATTCTAATAGCAAAGAAAGAATAAAATTTACTAAGGCGTTGCCTCCCCAGCAACGACACCAAAAACTTGACCGCCTTCGAACGTACTCCTATTCTATATGGGTTTTAGGCTTCCGTAAGTATACAGGTCAGGTTGTAAATATAATGTGTACAATGAAACACTTGGTAGTATTTCAAGGATCGTACCCAAAAGAGGCGTATGCAATAGTAAATTAAATCCCTGCAAAGGATAAAAGTAATGTACTCGTCTTAGAGATTATAGTACAAAACATAATAAGAGATTTGAATACGAAAAGCATAAATAAAATAGAAATTAAAGCAAAGAGAGTTGAGATGTAAAAATCGATAAACAACTTTGGGGATATTAGGTCGCTTCAATATTCTCCAATTGTTGGGTCCTCAATTTACCATGAAGCAATTGTTTTAAAAATACATCACCAATATCAAACATAGAAAAGTTGGATGGATGAATGTTTATGTAAAAGTCATTTACTAACTTTTCTTGAAAAGGCAGGTTCATCCATAAAAACTTCCCACAACGAATCAAAGATTTCACATAATTAAAATCAAAAGAGAGAATATTTGTATGCGACAAATCATTTTTAAGAACATTAGACCATGAAAACAGCTTGTCATAAGGAAATTCTTTAAAAACAAAATCAGAGAAAAACTTATCAACAAATTTCAAAGAATGCCCTCTTAAATCAAATTCCATTGTCTTCTTACCTTCCTTACCTTTTTGTTTTTGTGGATAATTTTCACATTCCCATTTACCTTTTTCGATCACATTGAATCTTCTCTCCGAAGTGGAGTACTGTAATGAAAGATTCGGCAATGGATTTTTCCAAACCTGTGGCAAAGAAGCATCACAATACAAACTCGAGTTATGGTTAGTTAAAACTAAATCACTCCTCACTTTTTCTTAGACATTTTCTCTCTCATTTTCTTTTTCCATAGGGCACTCTCATCACCCACACTTTCATTTCTTTCCTCACTCTCAATCTCTTTTTCAATACCAATCTCTTTTCTCTCACACTCTCTTTCAATTTTCGTTTTCTTTTCACTTTCTCTTTTCTTGACTTCTTTCTCATTCATTTCTCTATCACTCTCCTTTTCAAGCTCACTTTCTTTTTCCACACTCTCTTTATTTTTCTCTCGCTCTCTTTTTCCTCAACTTCTTTTTTTCTAAAATTTTCTTATTCAATTTCTTTTCTTTTTCTTTCAATCTCTCGTATTTTTCATTTATTTTCTCTCATTATCAACTCTTGTTTTTCTTTTTGCTCAATTTCTTTTTGTCTCATATTTTCTTAAGATGTGGTTGAAATGAAAGAATCAGAATGGGTAGACTTTCATTGGGTATGAATGGATTGATTTATATACAAAACACGATCACCTCTTCGTGATGGAAACTCCATGGATGAATACTTTCGTGTACTCGAAGAGATACTTGTATCATCACGTTTGTTACCTCAAAAGGCTTCAAACTTGTGATTCTCTTTATTTCGACTTGAATTCCTTGAAGAATAGGAATCACGACATGGCTCTCTTTTAAATGAATCGTTAATCGATTGCCTCGTAACATTCCATCCACTTGATCAAGTCGTTCCCTTGTTTTTCGACTACTATCCATCAACCTTTGCAACTCCGAAATTAAGGCTTCTATTTTCAAGTTGGAAGCTTACCCTTGTCTTCGTTCGTTGTTCACTTGATCTCCTTATGACATGTTTAAATAAGAGATTAAAATAAAACAAAAATTAATATTTGAAACCTCACCAAATCAAATCCTCACGAATCACTCGAAAAGAAAACAATATTTTCTCTCCGCTCATGTTTCACTCCACAATTCTTTGGTTTTTTCTCTCTCGTACGCTCTTACCACACTCATGCCTTTTTACACTCGTAATTTCCTCTCGTAGGCTCTTAAGAGATCTAAAAGAACTCTTCCAATCCTTTCGAAAGTTAGTAACTTGGAAAATTTTGCCTTATTGTTTTCACGGGTGCTTGCAACATAATAAATATTAGAAAGCTCACAAAAATGGTAGAAGTTACTCGGAATTGTTCGAAATTATTTCAAATTGACAAGAACAAAAACTGAATTTTTTTACTCGAATTTTTTTCTTCTTCTTTCGAATCTTTTTTTAAATTCAAATTTTGCTTCTTTGTTTCTAATTTCTAATTTCTTTTTTTCAATATTTTCGAATTCTTTTTTCACTTTTTCGAGAAATAAAATAACAATAAAGATATATATGAACCTAATTTCAAGATTCTCGAGCTCTGATACCAAATGATACGATTTTTTTAGTTTTGAGGATTCGAAAAACAATTTGTTTGAAGAATCATCTTGAAATGGTTCACGATGTAGAAACCTTAATCCGAAGCACTTGAATTCTCTAAGGAACCATAGCTATATTAAAACTATGAACCATTTAAACTTGACCGTATACTCGAATCTTGGTGTATCAAAGTCGCCACACCTCGGGATGGTAAACGGTGTGATAAGACAAATTTTGAACGCCACAAACTTTGAGAAAAGTTTGATATGTTCGAACAGTTCAATGAAGAACCAAGAGAGAAATATTCTCACAAAATATGATTTAAATTCAAGCAAAAAAATTGTTTACAAGGATGACTTAGAACGAAACTTATAGGCCTCAAAGGACCTTTGAAGTTCCCTTATGACCTTTCAAATTAGGTCATTTATCTAGCTTAAAATTGACCAATTAATTTGATTTAACTCCTTGATGGTTAGCTCAAAAGGCATGTCTCTCCATTTGTCTTTGAGGATATGAAAGGACATGTCTCTTCGTTTATCTTTGAGTAGATGAAAGGGCATGTCTTTTCATTAGTCCTTGGATAGCTTAAAGATCTCCATCTTTATGAAGATTAATGCTCCATAAGTAGATGTTTGAAGTACTTTCTTCTTTCATAATCGTATGCTTTTATTCTTTGTATTTCCTCCCTTTAATTGGTGTCATGAAGTGCCCCAAAACCGTTCAGCATTTGAAGAGTTTCCCCTTGATCTTTTGAAGAGTCACCTTGTCTTGAATTGGCCTTTAAGTGCACCAAAACCGATCAGCATTTGAAGAGTCTTCCCTTGGTTTTTGAAGGGTCTCCTGATCAAGCATGAATGCTTATTAATCACTTAAAAACTTATTCACATTCTTTATTCAAAACACTTAATAGAAATGAGAAAGCACACTTTTTAACTTATGCATTAAAATAACAATCAAATTAAATAACTCACATATTTAATTAACTCAAGCATATTTAATAACTAAGATGCTTAAATGCATGGTTAAAGATACAAACTAAATGAACTAATAGATTACTAAATGCATGACTTATTTCGAGGATGCAAACTTTAACTAACATGGGAGTTACATAATGCATGATATAATTAGTGATGAATATTCTAACATGTAAGTTATTTAATGCATGTCTTTATTTATGATGCAAACTTAACTAATCATGAGAGTTATATAATGCATGTCATTATTTATGATGCATACTTAACTAACATGAAAGTTACATATTGCATGACTTTATTAAATGCAGAATAATGTCATTATTCATACTTAACTAACATGAAAGTTACATATTGCATGACTTTATTAAATGCAGAATACATAATGCATATCTTAATTAAAAGATGTAGATTAATAGTGCAAGACATTAATTTAAAGATGCTAACATAAACTAAAAACTACCAACATTGAAAACATGTTTTTAAACACAATAAGAACACAACAAACACACAATTAAATTAAAATTAAATAAATCTTAAAAATAATAAGTCTTAAAGTTGGCAAATCCATCACTAAATTCGTCCACATATCCAAATTAACCATCTTAGGCATTGGGCTTGACCCAATTTGAATGATAAGCTTCATTTTACACTTGGGCCCTTCTCGTTTGGGCCAATCTGAATATTTTCGAAATGCATCATATTATTATGTGATCGAGAATCACATCAGTTTGCAAGGTTGTCGTACTTTCGAGGTTATTCATTTGGTAAGGATTAATCATTGGGCAGTTCTCAAGATTAATTTACGATTAAGAAAAAATTGGTGGTTGAGGTTGAGGCATCCTCAATCACTATAATTGACTTACCAGTGAATGAGAAAACATCCATAGTCTGTGATTCAAAACCAAGGCTAACCTCATACCCGAGGTTGGAACATTCATCAATTCGATTTATTTTCTTTTATTTTGAAATTATTTTTTATTTATTGTTTTATTATCTTTTGATTTTAATTTGGTTGGAACATTCATCAATTCGATTTATTTTCTTTTATTTTGAAATTATTTTTTATATATTGTTTTATTATCTTTTGATTTTAATTTATTTAATTTCATAATACTTTAATCCCCTTTATTTATTTTATGCACAATTGCAAGAGTCGTGGGCATGAAACTACCCACAAAGTGCTTGGTTGTGAGAAAATAGAACATTGTCAGATCAATTCTTATGAGATCGACCATACTCCTTATGTCACGAATTTTATATTTTATTTTTAGGCATATGATTTATTTTTGGTGGATTTGACATTCATCAACATCTATTGGGAATAAAACCTAACAATTGAAAGCATTAAGATTAAGTAGTGCCCTTGCAACTTAACAAAAAAGTAGCATGCCATGTTTCGAGACTTTGCATCCTTGAGTAAAATTTGGCTACTAATTTCCTTGTCCCGAAACTTAGAGTTATATGTCTTAAGATTATTATCAAAATGCATGTTAATACTTTTAGTATTGACTTCAAAACATTTAAATAAGTTAAAACATGTTTAAATATATTTTTAAATTATTACAAGTAGAAGTGTTTATGAGTTAGGTCAGACCTAAACATGATATTAACACATTTTATCTTGCCCAAGCCTGACACGTATTAAAATATGAGTTTAAAATTTTGCTTAAATCCACTCATATTTGTAAATGACTAATTCAAATCCATTTCAAACCAGACCATATTTCTTATTTTTTCTAAATATATTTTTATTATTTTGATTTAATATTTAATAATTTTATATAATTTTTTATTTATTAAAAATTTATATAATCATCTTACCATTTTTTAAGGTTTACATTATAGTTATATTTAATATAGATTTATTTTTTGTGTTATAAACTACATAATATATAAAAATAACATGATATAAAATATTAAAAACTTTTAAAACATGACGAGTCAAGCCGAACTCAAACCTTTAATATTCAAGCTCAAATCCGACCTATATTTTAAACGGATCTAATATTTTTTTTGTTAAAACTCATTTTCGAGATTAATATTTTTGTTCAAACTCTTCCAAATTTAAAACGTACCTTTAAGTCTAAATGGATAGCCGACCCGTCTAATTACAAATCTTTAAAAATGATTTTAAAATGTTAAAAATTTTCAACCATACTTTACCGACTAATTTAAAAAATAAATAATTAAAATCTATCTTAAAAGCTTGAGATTTCCCAAGTTCATCAAACACTAGAGTATCATCCAGTGGCTCGACAATGCAATAATATTAAAATTGAATGGCTTGATGATGAGGTGCAAGTTTCTATCACGAAACAATCAAACCAAATAGGATTATTACAAAAATATATGCCGCAAGTACTAAAGAAAATTTTGTATTTGGCTAAATTATTTTGTAATTTACTTTATGCCCATGTAAAAATTTTGCAAGGAAGCAATAGATAATTTTCCAAATATTCACCGTAGATAATTTCACCTTTTTAAAATATTCATAGTGATTTATATTTTAACTCCTGATATATACAAAATGACTCAGCCCAAAGTCGTCCAGTTGCACTGTCTACTGTGTTACAAAGAAACCCAAGGAGCTGCAGCACCACTAGAAAATATATACTGTAAAAAAGAACACTACACTAGAAAAATATAATGTCTGATCCGTTATATACAAAACAACATAATTAAGTTAAAAGGACTACCTCATCTCATCTCTCCTTCAAAATCAATATAATGAAACAAAGACAAATATAAGTTTATTTATATATTTCTCAAACCATGAATTATCCATTATGTTCAAACATATGCAAACCATATACACCAACCAACCTTGTTTACCAAACTAAAACACGGAAAAATAAAATAAAAACACAACAGAGATGAGATACATGCCAACCAAATAAAAGAATGTTGACCTGCCAAGTCCAACTCCCCTTGACTACTACATGTGATACATTACAAAAGCCAGTGACGCTAGGAGGAGGCGTGGAACCTAAAAAATCACTCTTTCAATCAATCAGATATTAACCACAACATCATGAAAAAAGGCAAATGAGATAAGGCAATCCAAGCTATACCAAGAAAACCACAATTTTTGAGCAGAAGTGAAGATCAAATTCAATGAAGGCATTAGAATGCAAAAGAACAACATACATGCATTCATTCTCTAGAATAAATCAACTTTCTTCTTCAGCATGTCTTGTTTCCACTTTGGCAGTTTATAAAATGCTTCTTTTTCCATCCCAAATACGGCCTGGAACTCTTCATCCGACAAATAAGCCTGAGAAGTTGAAGAGTAAGAACAAGAATATATTCAGGAGAAGCTAAGAGTGAACTTAAAACTATAAATGGTAAGGCAAACCTCTCTCCGTTTGAAGTCAATTCCAGTTACAGGATTTTCGGATTTCACCTTCAGTTGCTCGTAACTGAAAGTACTTTGAGTGCTTCCATTCCCATTCTCATCCTGCTCTCTCTCTTGCTTTGGTTCTGAATCCTCCCCACTGGTTTCAGATACTACACCTGTCTCCTTGGCTTCAGGAACCTCTTGAGAATCTGCTATTTCAGAAGGGTCCACTTCACTCTTTGCTTCAGCTGTACAATCCCAATGCATCAGATACACTTTCAAAAATATACAATAAGACAGGAGGTCAATTTTACTTATCAGTAGATGCATCAAGAATATTTAGCAACTTATGTTGGATCAGTCTAAGGCAATGGTCCATGTTTCTAGATAACATTTTCCAAAGAGTAAAAAGGGATTCTTACGAGGTGGGCTGGTTACTGCAGGAGTGCTGCTAGTGGATTTTATAGGGGATGCATCAGGTGATTGTTTCTTCTTTTCAGCAGTAAGAACAGAGGAAAGAGCAGCTACAGCTGCTGCTCTTTGCGATCCCTGACTAGTGCTGGAAGGCTTTGGAGTAGAGGCTTTGCTAGCTGATGATGGATTAAATGCAGATGATAAGGCAGCTAAAGCTGAAGCTCTTTGTGTAGGTCCTCCTTGATTTCCATTGGATCGATCCTGGGCCTGCAACAATGGCACATATCAAATACTTAGACTAATAATGCTTCAAATTATGATATCTGAAAGCAATGATACACACGAGGAAATGGAAACTAAAGCAGAAGGAAACAATAAGAAACCCCATCCAGTAACATACAAAGACAAAAGGGTCAAACAAACTGACTAAAATTAAAACTTCCTGATGAAAACAAGCAGAACTTATTCAACCCATTGAAAAGGGGGGATGAAATGCATTAGAAGATAACTGAAAAAGAGATGGGAGAAACAGAAGTAATTTTGAAAAAAATATAACATGTAGATAACAACACAAGTTAAAGAAAAAAAAAACCTAAACAAGAAATGTAATTCATTATTATCCTCTTTTAGAAATATCAATTTTTTTCTTTTTTTTTTTTCCTGCCTTTATGAATCCCAGAATGCATAAACATTCAGAAACCAAGTATAAAGCAGCTTGTCATGTTTAGAATTCGATCCACTTGTTCTTTGCTGATAGAGTATTGGACTCTTAGTTCCCATGACAAGAATCAACTGCAAGCAACCTCAAGTACAAAAAAGTTTAAAAGAAGAAAGTTACAACACATCTCATCTTGCTTTCAATACATCAAAACTTCATATATTGAAGATAATTTATTTTCCTTGCAAGTAGCCTAAATCCCACAATTTTTATGATCCAAGTTTCTCTGTACAGACAAAAATTTAATATATTGAAAATACTCGCTCTATGAGAATTAAAGAAAAATTACCTCTACAGCATTGCTAGCCCCAAAGAGCAAAGCCACCTTTTTCTGGAATGAGTTTCCTTGCACCTGCATCCACGGAGAACATCCAAGTATAAATATCAAACAGATGAAGCAGAACGCAACATACATGATGGAAGAACCGTGTCCGTCAAAGAGCAGTTCAACCATAAAAAACAACATAAGGTTTCATAAATTTTTCAGTATAAGTACAGTGGTGATGTTATTGAAGATATGAGAAGCTCTCAGAGGTATGAGCCTTAAATTTTAATTTTGGAAGACTTCCAACATACTTCATTCAAACACAGCAGACTATGTCCATGAACTCCCTCTCGGTTCCATACAACAATAATACATATACTATCCTACTTTTCCATCATTGGGGATCTCTCATTGCAATTCAAATTTTATAGTCCTAGTGCTTTGACTTCTAATCTCCTGCATCTCACACCTGCTCTACAGTTTTTGTTTACTTTATCCTTCTCATTTGTTCTTTGTGCAGAAAGGGAACTTATCAAACCCAGGATAAATTTGATGGCTAAAGGTGTAGTTAAATGGTCATTTATTCTTATACAGGTTCTTCATCAGAGTTACATTCAAACATTTCCTCATCTACAAAATAATGTGTTTGCACAGAAAAGATGGGAAGTAACTTCTCATATTTTGTTTCTGAGGAAGATAAAAGTGATCTAACATTAATTTAAGGGACAGTAACTTAGGGATAAAGCAGAAAAATCCAATCATGAACACACATACAGTAGCTTGGGTAGAATCCCATGAGAAGAATGCTGTGAAGAAGCAAGGTTCATTTCCTTCAGTAACTTTGTAAAGTGGAACATGTGGAGACAAACCTTCTAGAGATGCAGCCATGTCTATATATTTCTGCAAAGAACTAGTAAAATGAATAACGAACTTCTTGAAAGGATAAAATAAATAATAAATGTTTTATTTATACCTGACCAATTTCAAAAGCATTTTGCTTTTCTTTGGGGTCTACGCACTGACCGACCCAAACAAATACTTCAGCATGTGTATCAAGTATCAAAATATCTTCTGTCAAGAGATCATCCTGAGAGAAATTGTAAACTTCCTCAACCTGTGCAACAGAATGTAAACTTGCATAAGAAGAAACTAGGATGCCTGTAGGAGCGAGATTCAATTACATTAGAAAAAGCTCACCTCAAACTTTTCTGTGGCATCCATGTGGAACCAGACAAAATCAGGGAAAGAACAGTTAGAATGGTTATAAGTTTTATCAATAACTGCAGGCAAGACAAAGAAATCTAAGAGTACAAATATGAAAATACAGCAGATCATATTATAAACAAGATACCTTTGTTAAGAGAAAAAGTGAACAAGTGGGGATCCCTGACAATCTCTGTAGATGCAGTTTTGCTGGTATAACTAAGCTTCCCCCCAAGTGCAAACCAGAAGGCAGAGCTCTCCTTTCCTTCTTTAGCATGTTTAAGAGCAATTCCAGGCTGATGCAAAAGAAAATTATTAGATGATTGATTGACAAAGGGGAAGCAATTGTTTGAAAGAGCTAATACTGCTGCTATTGACTTTTATTAACAAGGCACAATCAGAAGCAAAAAGATTAGTTATGCAAAAGATGAAAGACAGCCACTTCAATGCTTAATATTCAGTATATTTTATTTTTCCCTGGTATTTATTCACAAGAGATGATGTAGAATTATGAGAAAAAAAGAGATTATTGACTAGGATAATTAACACAATCCAATCAATAAGGGATTTGCAACTGTCAATGAGGGGTTTGGACATAGTTTGGGAAAGTACATTTTATATTGTTATTTAAAATTTAGAAAAATAATATCAAACTAAGAGATGCCTTGAAATCAGGATTTCTATCAATTAAGGGAATCTCATGCAATGTTCAGTCGTATGCTTTCTCTATAAATTATGCTGAATTTTCAGACTGAGGTATGCAGAAAAATTAGAGTCTTATTTCCTATGCTTTCTCCTAGTTTTCTGATCTAAAACTTTAGTTTTGTCCTCAACTTTTTGTTCTAAAACAACGTGGTATAAGAACCAGTTCAATTCTTATTCTTTTTTGGCTGGAACAGCCATTACTGAGGAAAAACCTTTGCGGCAAAAAGCTCTAATCTTGGTGGAACATGCAGAAGCACCAAGTCTCACGGGAGTGAAAATGTACCCTTGTTTCAAAGGAAAATGAAGCTGAATACAGCAAGAAAAACCCTAGTGTGACCACAGACAAAAGCATTAACATAAAAGTGAAATGTGCTCGAAAATTCAAAGGAAGCCTCCGAACTGGAAGGAAAAAAAACAGTTATGAAAACCGTGCCTTCCTACCGTTGAACAAGGAACAAGGCAGAAAATGACTCCAGAATTGTCTCATTTCACAAAGGAACAACCAGAGAACCCGTACAAACCTTTCCAATCTCTTCAAAGTATATTCCTCAAATTTCTTCTGCTCTTTGGCTCAAATGGTGTACTTTGTTTCTGCACTCAGTATTAATCCTAGCCAAACTAGTTCTTTGATCATAGATTCTAGAGCAACTGAGCATATGACAAGCTGCTCCGAATTGTTTTCTGCTTTTACTCCATGTGCAGGGAATAAAAAATCAAGATTACTGATGGGTCTCTCTCGAGAATTGCTGGGACCAGATCCACTGTGCTATCCATCTATAACCTGCATGATGTCCTTCATGTCCCTAAACTCTCTTGTAATCTTTTGTCCTTCATGATGTCCTTCATGTCTCTTGTAATCTCAGTATGAATTTGAGGAAATGGTCTTGGGGAGGAGGAGAGACAGTGCTAGGGAAAATGGAGGTCTCTATTCTTTGAAGATGGAACTAACTCCAAAACCCGAGTTTAGAGTACTTGCTATAAATATGTCTGTTTTTGCTGATTTTATGCTTTGGCATTATAAATTAGGTTATCCAAGTTTTTATTATTAAAATTATTTTCTTCCTAAATTAAAAATAAAAGTCTGTCTTCATTTCATTGTGAGATCTAAGAATTGACTAAGCATCATCGTTCATCCTTAGTTTTCTGTTCTAAGCTTTCTCTTAGCATTCCGTTCTGAAACCTTAGTTCTGTCCTCAATTTTCTGTCCTAAACCACAGGTTTGAAGGAAAAGAACTTGTAAATACCTAAAAAACCATGTCTCTAAAAGCATAAAAAAGATATATTCAGCTTAAGAATAGTGATAAATGAAAACTGCATCACTCAACAAAAAGGAATTATAAACATCACATAAGAATTACATCTAACTACTTGATTCATACAAGATATGTAGGCATATATACATGTATTACATTCTTTAGTAGTATTAATTAATTGATCAACTAAACTAGTTGGAACTTAGATGCTAGACAATAATATAAAGTCATTACTGTATTGTGCTTTAATCTAAGTCACAACAAAGCCAAAATGTAAAGCTCTCCAAAGAGTATACCTTCAAAAATTCAGCAACTCGTGCAGCTAATTGCTGTTGTTCATAGGTGCTTTGATTTCCGTGCCAAGTAAACATGGAAGATCCAGATTGCAGGAGGAAACAATCAGTCGAGTTCAATGATGTTGCCACCTGAACAATAGTTACAAAAACAAAGAGGTACTGCTGTTAGCATGTAGAAGGAATAGGTAGTCATGCTGCACCACCATAAAAACAGACTGCAGAATCCTGTTATCGCTACACAATTAATGTCAAATAAAAGTAGATTGCATTTTGCAGTAAACGACTTTAATGTTGCTATTTCATGAGTTGGAACAAATTATTCCTTTTTTCTGGTACTCAGAGTTACAAAGCCTTGAAGCCTTGAACCACAGCCTAGAGAAAAGACTTAGATCTACTGTAACACATCCTAATTGATTTGACATCAACTAGTTTGGTACTTTAGTTGTAAATTTAACACCACCTCAGAGCAAATAACATTTTCAGTATTCTAGGCCTTTACTTCTCCAACAATGTGATATGGAGGCTTTATTGCAATTAGAGTTTTAGTTTTAGTTATTTTCCTTATTATATTAGGTTTTTATTTCCCTTATAAACTCTAAGTTAGGAATTCTATTAGGACTCTTTTCTTTGTTATTAACAGCCTATTAAAAGGCTGCCAATATGAAATAAGGGGAAAGCAATTATTCTATCAAAAGAAACGTTATTTTTTGAGGGGGTTCAGTCAAGGACGAATCTGCCTTTTGAGTAACCATAGGTCGAAGCAAGGCTTCTTCCTCGTCTAGACCTGTGACTAGATCTTATGCCAAGGCGCATAACACAATGCTAGCATTGTAGTAACAAGTTCTTTTTCACTTTCCAGTGTTTAATCCAGAACTTCTGAAGAAAAATCACATCTTGAGTAAGTTATGATACCTTTTCAGTCTAGTTTCCGATAATCGCAGCACTAGTGTACAACAAAATACAAAAGTATAATTCTGTGCTTAAAAACAATGAAATCCTCAGAAGACTTGGCATTTGAAATTTTCAACTAATGCAAGGCAGCAATAAATTCAGTTTCCAGCAGACATAAATGCATAATCAATCATATGTGTATTGGAAAATAAGACGAACTTAGCAAGGGAAAACAAATTTCTTTTATGAGACTAATGAACAAAGAACCAAGACAATTATGACTGGAGATTCGCTGACTAAATAAATGCTACATCATGTAATAATATGTATGAAATTTGGTTAAATGACTGCAAAAAGATTTTTTTTTTTCATCTTTTCAGAAAACAGCAAAAGGGAAGGGACTTCAACTAGACTAGCAACTTCATGGTAATAGATATATACTTGTTTTGAATAAATGGTAATATATATTGGTAATTATACTATACTATGAAGGCCAGACAATTCTGAACAAGAACTGGAAATGACTAATTCCCAAGAAGAATATAATAACACATTTGGAACTATGATATGAAGAGACTTTTCTTACCACTTACAGACGAAAAGGAAAAATAGAAAAAAACAGAATATCTCAAATTATTTTAGAGAGGAAAGGTAAAAAAAAAGGGTTGCTAAAGCAATGAGATATCATTTTGATGGATAAATTTTAACAATGAAACAACAACAAACTTTGACAATGTAAAGACAATTCCCCACAATTTGCAAAAAGAATATAGAAGTGTTCCATTGTTTAGATGTTTACCTTCCAGATTCCTCAAAACCAAACAAAAGTCTAGATTACAAACATCTCAGTGAAAACTGAAAAAGGTTTCAATCACATAAAGATTCTACTCAGGAGTGGCAACAGGAAATGTTAGGGTCTAGAAAATATTTGCATATAAAACAAAATTAAACTAGTCGTTTTGCATGAAAGTTTTATGGAAAAACAGTCTTGCTTGGAAATTCAAAACCAACCAAACATAAATTTAAAAGGCAAAAACTGACAAAATAACCAAATAATGCATACCGCATCAACTTGCAATGTTTTGTTATTGTGCACTAAGGTTCCTGAAATTCGAAATAGAGAAACACAATCCACAGTGTAGGTTTCATCTGTCAAGCCTTTGTCTGCTATACTCTTTTTGTAACCAGTGCTTAGACCACCCTGGATAGGGATCACGCATAGGAAATTAGCTAATACCCGCCAATTCTAAACCAAAAAATCAAAAGCAATTGGAAATGATATTCTAAAACTCAATATCAAATTGAATACCTTAAGGACCACCATTGGTTGAAAAAGTGCAATGAACTGGGGTGGCTCTTTACCATCAAAAACTCGACCCTGCAATAATCATCTATTAGAAACGCAAGCATTAGAATCATTGCACTCAGCTGAAGGTATTATGCTACCTGAACAGGCCTCCCCTTAAGTGAGTTACACATTGTATTAGCCAGTCGAGTGGCCATCTTTTGGTCCTCCTGAATTAAGAAATTGATGAACTATTTAGAAAACAAAGTTTTAAGTAACAAGAGTGACCATCACCAGAATGAAGCCCATCAAGTTGGCATGTGACCACATAAACCTCTTTCTTCTATGCAAAGGACATTAAGAATGAAAAAAGAAGGGATATAGATTCAATGCGGCAAACAAGCCGAATGAAGTACATATTGTCGCCAAGGGATGACCTAGAAACCAGTTCCCATACAAAGTAAGCACAGCAAATTATACAGAATTTGTTAAGTTCTGAACAATCAACAACGGCAATATAGATAAATCTTTTTGCAAAGAAATTTAGCAAGTAAAAATTATATTTAAGAAACAAAAAATACGAGAGGCACTAAGTGTCACAAGGAGAGATACAGATGATGGTAAATGCACTATCATCTATTCAGGAAACTACAGCAGCTTTCAAGTTACTTCTTAATTTTTCAATTTCTTATTAGAGATTTTGGGTTTTCTTTTTGCTTTCATTTTATGTTTAGGGTACAATGAGTGCTGTGGTATTGTCAGATTCTAAAATGCTTGACGATTACAGGCCTTGTGTAATTTATCTTCTTATATTTGTTAAACTTGTCAAGTAATCTTAATTACCAGCCACTAATTACTTTACTTTGTGCAATGAAGAACTTCTCCCTATTGCAGATGCATCCAGATCAGGACTTGCTATCACATAAGTTTCCAGCACCAATTGCTGAAATTTGAATTAGCAAGGAATTCTGAATTGTACAGATTTTCAGATTTTTACCAAATATATTTGTTCTAAAACATTTATGACTGCAACTGAAGCTGCAAAACTGTATTTTATATGTACAACAATGTGAATTCACTACTTTCATAGCGTCATCTAAAATTATAGAATTCAATAGGTGCAACCAAAATTCAATCCTCTATCAATAGTTCATTTGCAGGTTAAGAATCCAAGTTAGGAAGCAGTCCAAGTCTACTATATGCATGAAATTAGGCATGTTCTAAATTCCATATTACGAAGAAACACTTATATTTGGGGCACAGCTATTTTTCTTTTAGGACTGACAAGGATCTCATCTAGGCAGCACTGTAGTCCATATTATTAAACATCAAATCCAATGTTTTACCTCATTGGAAACCATTATCATGAGCAAAAAATTATTATTAATTCGAACTCAGATAAGAATAGTGTAAGTTACCTCAATGCTATCCTTTCCAATCCAACAGCAAAGAAAGTAATCTTCTTTCCTGTCACCTGAATGGTAGGTATAAAGGACAATGTAGCAGTCTCCACTATAAAATTTACCCATATCCTCTTTTGGCAACGGTGTCTTGGCACTGCCATTGATGCACCATACCTGCAAAAAAGAAAACCAACAACAGCACCACCATATTTGTGTCAACAATTTGTGTCCTTAAGTCAAATGCCAAACACCAACAGAAAGCAGACAACTAACTCAACCTCCATCTTTCCACCACCATCAAGCAAAGGAGGAACTTCTTCATTCACAGGAGCACTTTTGCTCATTCCCTTGACACCAACTCCTTGTTGCTTCAGCAAAGCTAGTAAAAGGATACCATTCAATAGTGTCAACCAAAAATTATAATAGTTCCATTTGTAGCTTATTAAGTGATCCTACCGGCTACTTTTCCTCTTCCTTCCTCAGCACCAGGAGCTGCAGATCCTGCCGGCCAAGAATCAAAGTTGCTCTTGAATGAATTGGTTTCATACCCTTGGATAACACGGGTAATGCGTGTTGTTTTTGGTCTATTCTGGCCAGCGATAAAGTCCTGGAGATAAAAGGTTGGGAATGAGAACTCACTTCCTAGAAAGACATTAAGAAATCAATGTCATGCCTCTATCTCTACCTCAGCAACTTGACTAGCAGCTTTTCTGTCCTCTAATTGTGTCACCCGTCCAACCCAAACAAAAATCTCTGCACCACAGTCTAGTAGATAGCATTTGTTGTTTTCCAAGAGACCTTTCAATAGTTCACCTTCTACAATCTTCACCTCACCATCAGTTATGCTACAGGAACCAGTGATTCGAAATTATCAATTGATAGATACACACCTTTAGAAACAATATAAACTAAAAAAAATTCAATCAGGAATGCTTAGTCACTTAAATTTGCCCTTAAAAAGAAGATGCTCTAACTCAGAGCAAGTATCCAATGAAAGAAAGTACAGTTCATCTATATTACCCATAATAATGGTGACTAGAATACACTTGAAGCTGTCTGAAAAGTAATTTAAAATAAGTTTAATATGTTATTTTATTCTCTCCAGAAAAATTGTCTACATAGAAGGCTTTCTCATGTCCACTCATCTTTTTCTCCTTTTCGTTTTTGACAAGGAAAGAAGGAAATTGACATGGAGAATATATTAAGACAATGCTAACCTTATAATGCTGCCTCATGGCTTCAAAGCTAGTCATAACATTCTTGATAACACATTAAAGTACTTGATTTTAGATTTCTTGCACCATAAAGATAATAAATAGGAACACTCCAAATGAACATGTGCGAAACATATGGCATCGAACCAATAGGATAAACTGAAGAGAATGTCTTTTAGACCTTGAAATGATAGATAAAAGTTCTGGAATCTAGAGTTGGTTGCTTTTGAACTAATAAGGTTCCATACTTGCATTGGTTGAGACTTGAGACTTCAGGGTTGATATTAGCCGAATTAGAGCAGCTGGACTATAAGAATTGTTATATTAAAGGTAATATTGTGGCAAATACCATGTATCTTTCTGTTTCTTGTATATATCATGTAAATATCTTGTTCCTAAAGTTTAGGGATTATATCATTTATATTTAGGTAGAGTTTATTTCCTTCCTTTTATCTCTTTATCTCTTGTACATCTAGTTATAAAATAGACGTGAAACTAAAGGAATAAAGAGATACAGAATTTCAGTCTTCTCGATAAATATATTAAGGACAATACAAAAATGTGGAATCTTAATGATTCAAGCACACAAAAAGAGCCTTTGATGTGGGCTTACAGAAAAGGGGGAAAAATGATCATGAGTGCTGTTTCAGTCTTCCAGACCCGTGAACAATGTCTTAACACGGTTGCTTTATTTTCCCTAACCACTTCACTTCGGAAAGTGGTTGGGGGCTACAAGTTTATAATCAGGTTTGATCGCTAAGAAACTGAAACACTGTTACAACATATAAATCGAATGCAAAGTATTTTGTTTAACTCTAGCAAAATTTTAGATGCACCTGAAACTTCATTGTGCTACTTTTAGGGAAAAAGCAAAGGAGAAAAAGAAAAAAATACAGTTACCAATAAAGTTTAGCAGGAGTTGTCTCAGGAATAACATCATCTTCACTGGTGACCTTCTTCCCTATTGGAGCAAAACCACCAAAGAGGACCCAGAACTCACCTGAGTCAGACTCCGTGTCCAATTTCCCATCATCTGGCAAGGTGATTAGATTAATGCATATATGAGTGTAGATTGATGAAGTAACAGTTGTAGACAGGATAAAATAAATAAACCTAGTACACAGTTCAATAAATAATTGTAGAGGAGAGAGCTTAAAAATAGCATCTTTGACAATTGACACTGTAAATGCATGCACCCTTACCAACTATTGCAACATTGCACGTTCCTTCGTGATACTTTTCCTTTAGAAACTGAATAACTTCTAATGCCTTTGCCCTTTCTTGAATATTAGAGTTTGCACCATTGAACTGATAAATCTTATTTTGAGTGTCCAAGATAAACACATCATCATGATTCAGTGAAGAACGAGCAAAAGGAACCTGCAAAGTAAATAATACAAACTGGTATTTCCCTGATCCACAATAATCTCATATTGAATAGTTTATAAGTAATTCATGGAACTCCTTGTTTCTTGCTCCATTCCATCCAGACTCATTAAACTTGGGTAAAGAGCATCAGATACCTGCTTCAATCTGACAACTCGTTTTCCTCTGCAGACATACAACCGTGTTTCAAACTCTTCTTCTTCAGCCGTTTTAAATCCAGAAGCAACACCGCCTTCCAACGGTATAATGCAAGGTTTGAAGTATGACAAAAATTTGTCAGATTCATGACCTTGAAGTTCCCTGTGCTGCACAGCCCGCCCTCCTAGTACTGCATCTAGCTCAATGGTTTTTATAGCAGCAGTTCCAGCTTCATCCTGCATGTAACAAAATGATCTCAAAAAAGATGTTTTAATTCATGAGAAGTTACATTTAAATCCTAAACAAATTAAGTAAAAATAGATGCAGCAAAAGCACACCTGACTAGTATCTTTACCAATCCAAAAGTGTATGTCATATAGATATGAACCGCCCTTGCTAGGCGTTGTCTAAAAAAACACATAAGAGAAACCAAATGAGATATAAAAATAAAGCATTGATTCAACTTAAATGATTTATCCTGGAAAAGAATAAGAGAGAGAAATGTCCGGTATGTGGGTTAGCATTCATAGAAGAGAGACCAAGAGAAAGAGAGAGCTTGTACCTGTAAGACAATATAAGAATCCCCCATGTAGAACTTTCCATAGTCTGACTTTGGCAACGGAACTGGCTGAAAATTCTCAATACGCCAGATTTCAGTCCCGCTATAAGATGTCAAGTGCAACAGATTTTACCAAAAAAAAAATAGCAGGACATACATGCAACTTGATCACATATCTTCAAAAAAAATTGTTATTATTTTACCCTGCTGGCATTGGAAAAAAAATTAGACATTGATTCTGGTCTCTCTTATTGAAAGGTAGAAAATATAATCTTACTTAAAAGAAAAGGTTAAGAAAAAATTAAATCCATAACTTCACAACGAATATGCCCTTCGATTTAGGGATACGGTTTTTGACCCACTCCTTGAAATGCAGGGTCCAAAACTTTTGAAGAGCTAGACATTTCTTGGAATTCTTCTTTATAACTGGTTTCTTAAGCGAAAAATGTAAAGCCAACTTCAGAATCCAACCTTCAGCAGTCTGGAAGTTGCAGAAAAATAACTGGAGAAAACATAGTTATTACATCATGCAAGGAAAAATTAAGTTACAGTTCAAATCTTTTAAAAAACAAAAACGAAAAAGAAAAGCCTTTTTAACCAATTCTTATGACAATTTAAGTCTAATAAAAATACCTTACTCTTTCAAAATGCTATAAACAAAATAATAACTGGAAAAGATAAAATCAGTTTTGCTCCATAAAACAGAAGCAATTCAAGAGAAGTCACAGCTTTTCACAATCTTCAACAACAAGATAATGTTGGCGACACTTAGTACTGTCAGGATCTAGCAATAAAAAAAATTCAGATAATGTTTTTATGCCTAGCATGCAAATTGCAAACCAGCTTCCTTGACATGTATTGCTTCTAATTAAACCAATCGTAAATAGCCTTAATCATCTTAGAAGCAATCTTGTCTTCTCCAGGATCTTCTTTCAAGGTCAACATGCTGGCCAACTTCCCATAATAAACTGCCATTTATTTAATTTGCAGATTAAACCCACCATGTATCATCACAGAAGCATGCTAAAGAATCCTTAAGAGCAAGGACAGCTGATGGGCATAAAAACTTTCCCCCTATTATGTTAATGCTTGGAAGTTGATCCACATGAGAAAGAAACTCCCTTTGAAATTGATGCATTAAAATTTATATCATCCATCCATCAAAGCCACATATCATGGTGCTCTCAAAAGCAGATCTACTTGTCCAGTCAAAATGATCCATGCATTATTAAGTCTACTAGAACTAATTGCATCTTCAGTTGCTACTGATAAATATCCATCCTAAGGCTAACACTTAGCCAATCCTAGTCTTAAAACTAGAGATAAAAAATAGTAAACTCTTCCACAAAGTTGATCTCTTACTACAAACTATACATGTTGCACCACTATATGAAGGTTTAGGAGCAACTTTTCAGTTCTAAAAAGATCAAAAATGTTCAGTCTATGCATCTTGGATTGCGGAATTTAAAAAATTCATGATTAAGTTCACATAATTGGCTGGGGATCTCCAATCAGCATTCTTACATGATGAGAAAATAATCATATATTCCATACATAGACAGATTTGCCAACTCGACACAGTTTCGGAAATTAATAACTTCTACTCTTCTGACCAAAAAAATTAATTGAGATAAACTCCTATTCTTTAAATTGATCATTGTCATTTTCATAAATATAAGAAAACACCTCTAAACATGCCCAATCATTGTCATTTTCATTAATTTGATCACGCATATAAACAAAAGGTCCCACAGCAGCAAAGGATCTTAGCACTAGTGTCATTGATAAGCAAACCAAGCAGAGCACTTAACTCGAGCAACCAAGGGATTAAAAGGCAGAAGTTAACGAAGTCAAACCATTCAAAACTTGGCTCAGAGCTAAGACTTTTAATCTCTAATGCTCAATTACAATAACAAATTAAATCATTTCCATAGCTGCTGTCATTAAACTGAATCCAGATTTCATTGCACTTGCAAATTGCAATAGATAGTTGAAGAACAGATTTAACAAGCAGAAACAAACAAAAACAATCATGATCAAGTAGGACAAAAATAAAACAGAGAACAATATGAAAATCTGACATCACATCAGCATTAGACCAGCAAATCAAAGAAGAAAGAAACAAAAGGCATTAAAAGTAAGACAAGATCAAGCATACCCAGATCAACAAACATAAAACAAAGACGACAAAAAGAGGAAATCCAAATGAGTTACAGCCCAGAAAAACTATCAAAGCAAAACGGTCTTTCCCTTGATCATAACATGTCAGAAAAGGAGAAAGAAAACAGAACTGGATGATGATCAAATAAGAAGCAAAAAGGGTACCTAGAGAGAGAGAGAGAGAGAGAGAGAGAGATCTTTGAGGTTGAAGAAGGGAAGGGAAAGAGCTAAGCAAAGCTGGCAAATTAAAGGTAGGAACGAAAAGGGAAGAAAATACTGGGAAAGAAAAAGTGAATTATTGCAGTGGTATGTATGTATGTATAAGGTGAAGTGTCTCTCTCTAACTTTATCTCTATATATTTTTGAGATTTATTATTTTATTTTTCGAGATTTGCAAATTGAGAGGCGGAGAGAGGGGGGGAAATGAATGAATTAATGATGCTGAACGGACAGCAGAAAGTTTTTTTTTTTTTCTTTTTCCCTTTGGTCTTGGTCTTGGTCTTGGTCTTGGTATTGGTCTTAACTAATTTTCATACGGAAAGCAAAAAGACATAGTGGTTATTTGAGGCATAAAAATGTAAGGCACCGGCCAGGTTGAACTTTCTCTTTCCACTCTATGTTTTTCTCTCTCTTTTTTACTAATTAACAGTACGACTCTTTATTTGTTTTTATTCTTGATATTTGAAAAAAATTGAACAAAATTTTGATGTTTGTAAAACAAAATTTTGGACAAAACAAAAACCGCACATTTAGAAACAGTATGTCCTAACCCTAGCATTTTTGTCCAAGTAGTTCAGACTCCTATTATTATGATTAAAAAAAAAAAAATTATAACAATAAATTTATCAAATAAGAGTACAAAAATCATTTATTATAATAAGGTTTTTTATAAAAATAATATTAAAAAATTATGAAAATAAAGGTGGAGAATAAATTAATTATGAAAATAAAGTGTTTGTTATAGTATTTCTTAATGTCGTTTCACACATTAGTAACATATTTCCAAAGGTAAAACAATAAAATATTTTTAGAAAATCAAAATTAAATTATAATTTTTACGATAATAAAAATGTAATTTCACTATTTTAATAGTTTATATCTTTATAATTTTTAAAGGATTAAATCAATTTTTTATATTTTTAAGAGGGCAAAATGTAATTTTACTTTTACTAATTTAAAATTTAAAATTTTAAAAATGTCTAATTGAAAATTTTTATATTTTAAGGAGTCGAGACCCCTGTCAACCCCCCTAATTTTGCTCTTGATCACCCCACTTTTTACCCAATCATGTAGCAATCATGACGTTTTTAAAAAAACAATTTTTTATTGGAATCGTCATTGTGTCAGTCGACATTATAATGTACTTTTAAAAATACCTAGGAAAATACAAATATACATGGTGGGAGAAAAAATGAAAAACAATTTATTGGTGCCACTGGTGCGTCAAACGGCACCGCTTTAATTTAAAAAAATAACTTGTCAAAAAAATAATTGAAAAAAATATATATTTTTATTGGTATCATCAGTGTGTTAGGCGACACCGCTTTGTTTTTTAAAAAAAATTTGACTGTTAGAAAAAAAGTTGTTGAAGTGACAAAAAGTGATTGACATCATATGGCGTCGTATCATGTCAAGCGGCACCAATTTGAAAATTCAAGTCTCACAATGCTATTAGGCGAAACCAACCCTCTATATAAAGCTTCATCCCAAGTCAAAATATTGTTTTCATCTATTTAAGAGAAAAAATTTATATTTAGCAAAAAAAGATAGATAACAAGAAAAAAAAAGAGAAAAATTGTTTAGCAATACGAGAGAGAAAAAATGGTTTAACAAATTGGGAAAGAAAAAAAGAGTTCTAGAAATCAAAATTGAAGATCAACATATTTGTTTTTCATATTAACTTTCAAAAATCAAATTCAAGTTTATAAGGTTAGTTTGTAATTAAATTGTTTGATAAAAAAGTATTTTTGTTCCTATAAAATGGTATGAATTATTTTAATAGGAATTAATATTTTTTATTTTTAATTTATTTTACATATTTAGTATCGAAAATGAATAATCAATTTTTCATATACGTTCATTTCGATGGGTTAATTTTACAAATTGCAGTTGATTGTATATTTGAATCTAGCCATCAAATAGGAATTAAGTTTAACAAGAATATAAAAATCAATGATATGAAACAAAAGATTAGTGCAAAAATTGCTCAACGTTGTGGGAGGAGAATGTCCAGACTATTTTACAAATTTCCAGTTTCGTTAAATTCATGCAAATATAAGGAGATGGAACTCATAGATGATGATGTCGTGGAGACTATAATCGCACTTTATTGTTCATCTAAGAAAGTTAAACCAGTTGAGTTGTTTGCTGAGTTAGCAGATGTTGAGCCTATTCAAAATCTCACTCTATTAAATCAATAATATGTAGTTGAAGACTCGTATTTGGAGGTTTTGAGAGCATATGTCGAAAGAGGATCGTTTGTACATGAGTTTGACTTTGATTTTAATGTTAGGTGAGTAGAATCGTGTGATTTTGGAGCGACATTGACATGGGTTTGGAATCCACACAATGTTTCGACTATGTATAACAACCCTAACTTGGCCTCATTTACAGATACATATGTTGGTGATTGGTGTCGATGCAGATGGTGAAGAAGGACCCGACAATTATGGTGGTTCAATCACTAGTGTAAAGATTTTAGTGACCCTTATTTTGATGAGGTCCTGAATGATATCGATGACAACAGCTCAAACGATGGTGATAATGTATACGCTCCTTCGCTCAAGAACCCGACTCGTGACATTATCATACTCAACGAACTTAGAGCCTACATGTTGAACGTAGATCCCGATGCTGTGCATGCATCTAAGTTCCCTAAATTCCCAGATATAATACCTTCTCACAGGTTGGTGGTAAGTTTCGAATTTGAAGATTTGTTCATAAGTCAATAATTCGCAAACAATGAGGAATGTGTATTTTTCATCAAGTGGTATAGCATGAAAGTGTCAGTGGACTACAAAGTCGTTGTATCTAAACTGACATTATATATTGGGAACTGTTGGAGGTCTGTAGAAGGTTGCAACTGACGGGTACGAGCTACATTCATCCAAAGGTTGCAATTGTGGAAGATTATGAAATTTGTTGGGCCTCATAAATGCATTGCGACACAGATGACACAAGACCATTTGAAAATTTATGCAAAAACAATTTGTAATTGCATCATGCCACTAGTGAAAGGCATGCCCACCATTCTTGTATTCGTCCTGATTGTTGACATGCAATCTAGATTTTAGTATAGAATGTCATACAAGAAAGCATGGTGGGCTAAATAGATGGCGATGAAGTAGTTGTACGAAGATTAGGATGCACCGCACAATGAACTTTAAGATATAAAAGTACGTGCCAAGGATTGTGGTTGACTTGTAGACATTGCCTTCTTATAACCCGAATGACCAACTACAACCGGAGAGAAGAACTTTCCACCACTTGTTCTTGACATTTGATCCATTACAAGCTGCTTGTGTAGGTTGAATTAACCTGACTATACGAGAAATATATGCAAATCCTCCTTATTATGGTTGCACAATATAATAACTAGAATGTACTATCGATAGCTTTTACCATTGTGAAGTCTGAGAACATGGAATCGTAGCAGTATTTCTTGACGAACTTGTAAAGGCATGTTGTTAAACAAGACAACATTTGCATCATTTTCAATAGATTGAATGGGCTAATTACAATTATTATGTAATAGCCTGGTTTTTAGTGGGGTCAGAAATAGTGGTTTCGGGAACACAACTCCGACGATTCAAGTTGTAAATTAGTTATTTTTAATACTTACAACGTCATTAGCATCATATTAAAACTTGGTTATGAAATTTTAATGTCTAAATAGTGAATTGAGTAAAAATGATTAAATTGTAAATGGTGCAAAAGTAAATTTGTTTAATTAGAAGGCCCAAATAAGTAAATTAGCCAATAGAGATTTAATTAGTGGAATGACATGATATTTACATGAATATACTATAATTAATTAAGTTAAAGAAAATGATTAATTAAGCTTAATAAAAAAAGTCACAAAAATTACAAGTTTGCCATTAATTCGTAAATTAATGATATTTATATGAAATTAAAAGAAAGAAAAGTGAGAAATTTTCTCATTTTCACTACTTCATCTTCTTCATTCAGCTAAGGGGGAGAGAAATTAAGGTTTCTCATTTCAAGCTTGAAGCTTTCATTTGAGTAAGTAAATGAGGCTCGTTTTTGGTAATTTTTATGTTTTTGAGTCCTTATTAGCTTAATCTAGCTAACCTAAATACTAATTTATGAATCTTTCAAATGTTATAAATCTTACCATTGTTGAATATGCTTGTTTTGGGGAGTTTTTAGTGGATTTGAATGCTTGATGCTTGAGTTGGATCTTTTGTAAAGTGATTTTTGATGAAATTAAGGTTTAAGGACTAAAATGTTAAAATGATGAAATTACATGTATTTGATATGAAATAAGTGTCTGTAGGGTGTAAGCATATACCCTTTGATGTTTGGCTGGAATAGGTTTGAAAATAAAATAGTTATTTTGCATATTTTGTGCTTAAGGATTAAGGCTTTATTTAGCATTACTTCTCAAAAGCACTTTTGGGATAAAAAAATACTTTTGAGATAAAAGCATTACTAAACAAAATACTTTTGAGTTTTTCAAAAGTGTTTTTGGCACCAAAAATGCTTTGGAAAAGCACTTTTTTGGCCAAAAGGAGATGAAGAAAATTTTAGCTTTTTTTCAAAAGTGCTTTTGAGCCAAAAAGCACTTTTGAAAAGTATTGCTAAACTAACCCTAAATTGAATAAAAGTAAAATGTTAGGAGTAAATTCATAAATTTCCAAAAAAGGATCTAATTGTGTTAAATGATTTAATTATGTGATTTAATGTGGAAATTTGGGTGATTTGTTGATTTAGATTACGATCGTGCCACGGATCAAGGAAAAAGGAAATTAGCAAAATAGTCCCTAAAGTCTATTCGTAACTGCAATTAAGTCCGGGTTCGTAATGTAAATTTTGTATTTATATTTTACTCGTACCTATTTTTACATGTTGCAAACAAATGGTAGCACATGTAATCAAGGAGATTGAAAGAAAAGATCAACAGAGATACTAGGCTTTAAGCCGGTGAATTAAAACCGATGCGATGGCTAGGGTACCGCATATGTTACGATCGTGTGAGCAGCATCATGAGTCGAAAAAAGAGATATGAATCCTAAAATGGATTATAGACCCTACGATGGCTGAGATTTATGCATAAGTGCATAATCTCGATAACTTGTGTGAGTAGCATCGTTAGGGAACAATTATATGAACAGACACTGTGCCGATGGCTGAGATATCGCATATGTTGCTAGTCCTCAACAGCTCGTGTGAGCAGCATCGTGTATTGGTAACAAAGATGATACAGACAGGAAAATTGAAATGCTATTTATGGCTTCAGGAAGCAAAGTATTCTGGCTCGGTTGAGTTGTAACTACTCTATGCATATGATTGGTAACTCGTTTAAACCTTTTGAACTTACTAAGCTATGAAAGCTTACCTGCGGTATTGTTGTTGTTTTGTAGATCCTATTTTGTTGCTTTAAGATCTGATCATCTCGAAGAAATCACACTATCTTGGGAGCTCGTTCGGTAGTTTTTACATCACTTGGTTTTATGGCATGTACTAGGATGACGTTATTTTGTAATGCTTGACTTTGGGGTTAATTGGTACATTGTTAAACTTGAGTTGAATGTTGAACTCATTTGAATGCTTGCTTAATGTTACAAGTAGGCATTTAGCATAAAAAATGTAATGTTATGTTTTGTTCATGAACACTTGTGTTGTCTATTTATACAATATGTTTATGAAATGAAGTTTGGTTGATAACTTGAGAACTTGTGTAATTATTTGAATTCTACATACTTGTTTTGGTAGAACCCATGCATGAATCGGTAGAATCATAAGAAGTATCGGTAGTTCTGTTCATAGTAGTATCAGTAGTTTGAGTACTTGTATCGGTAGAAGTTGTAGGGTAAGACTTCTTAGCTCTCTAGAGTTTTTAGTATCGGTAGAAGCATGACTTGTTTCGGTAAAAGTTATACTTGTATCGGTAGAACTATCACAACTGTCAATAGAAATCTACAACTATTTTCGAATTGCTTACTGACTTGACTACTACCGATACTTCTCCAGTAGGTATCGGTAGAAGTCTCCCAAAATTGTGGAAATGATATTTTTGCCCTCATTGATTGTATTGTTATATTTAAATTTGATTTATGTCGTGCATGATGTATTATTTTATTTAAATAAATTAAAAATGAAGTATTATCGAGAGTTAATCTACAATAGATAATCGAAAGGATCCTAGGACCCTAATCGACGATGGTTACGAGTTTTGGGTGTTACATATTAGGCGTTTTGGTGTTCCGTGGAGATCTATCTACTGCATCCGCCACATTGCGGTTAACTTCCATAGGGACTTCAAAAATGCATATTGGCGTAAACAAGTCGTGAACATGGGTAATTCCTGGTTTCATATTTTTTTTAATCTTTTGAATACATTTAGAAACTAAAACGAAAGATAACATGTCTTATCAGAATACATATGCAGGGTAAGAGCTAGAACAAGACCGTTTTAAACAGAGGATGACGAGGCTTCATGTTGAAATGAACACTGAAATGAACTGTTGTACCACTCAACAATTGAAAAAATCAACACAAGTGTGTTAATGTACCACATGAGTGAATGGTTGTAAGCCAAAGGGGGAATTACACTCGTAACGTCTAGCACAACATATGACATCCACACGAATTGTAGAATTAATAACATGGTTATAGTGACATGAGTGAAATAACATAACTAAAGTAATTACATGACATGAATATAATTTTATTTTGAAAAAAATTACCTCCTCCCCAACATACGCCTCAATCATTTGTTTATAGACAACGAGGGTTTCAGACTTGTCAATCCTTGGACAAGTAAACCATCTGAAAAGAAAGCAAACTTGTTAGATAACATTTTTGTAACACCCCTGACCCTATCTAGTCATTGGATTCGAGCTATAAGATGCTACAATAGTTAACAAAACATAACACATACAAATCCAACTTTAAACATTCAACTAAACAACAAAATATTTCATAATCCAAGCATAATATGATTTATAAACAAACCCGAGTCCCTAATGAGCTTACAAGCTTTTAAACCAACTTGGGAACAAATTAGGACTTAGTTGAAAACTTAGCAAAAAGAATAGAAATTTCAGCAAACAACAATCACACGGTCATGTCGCCAGGCCATGTGACAGGTTGAGACTGAGTTACATGGTCGTGTACTTAAACCGTGTATCTCACTAGTGTCGTGTGCAAAAATAAGAGATTAAATTTTGACAATTACACGGGTGTGTAGCTAGCCCGTGTTACAAATTGTGATCGTTTATGCAAATGTTCCATAACTTTCAATAAGCACACGGTCGTATCACTAGCTTGTGTGTGCCACATGATCATGTGTTAGATCTGTACATTAAAATAGACAATATATTGCATAACAAAAACCAGCCCTTCCAAAATGACCTGTAAAGCATTCAATAACCAATTTAACCTAATCAAAACATGTACATTTCAAAGCCAAAACTTCAATTTCAATAACCAACTAAACATACAACCAATATGCCATATTTGGTACCATCACAATAAAAGTTATAACCATATATCAATTCTTATATTAACTAGATCATATACATATCAACTTCTAAACTATACCATTCACTTTCACAAGTTTAAATGTCAAACTTTGCATTAACCAAAACATCATTCTAACATGTTACCATATAGAATATGTGCTTATATGCAAAGACCAACCAAACCAAAACATATATATGTTCATTTACAAGTGTTTGACCAACTTATGTACATGCCACATATAACCAACTCGAAACGTTCAAAAGTCTATCGAATCAGAAGATGAATGGTATGTGCTTCTCTGTAATCTGATCAACATGATCCAAACGTCCAAAATCTAAAAAGAAAGTAGTAACACTGGTAAATATTATAAATACTTAGTAGGCTCATATAATATAAACGATTTACTTACCTCAATCATGTATCACATGCTATACAATATGCAAAACAGTTATCCCTATCAAGGCATAATACAACATCATCAAATAGGTAAGGTTTTGGAATTATAATCATGCATATAATCTCAAATAACCGTATATCAAGCACAAGTCAATTTGCATTTCATATCCATATCATGTTCATCTTTTGCCAACATCAATTTCATGGTTTCACATTTTTCCATCTTTTATTTTTACCTGATGAAACATTATAAAAGAATTTAGTACATGAGTGAAATAGTATCAAGTGCTCATTCGAGCTAATCGTATACATCAGTGTCAAGTTACCTGTTCGGGCTAAACTTTTAATGACATGCTAAATAGCCTAGCCATGACTTATTATACATGTAAGGTTACTCATTCGAGCTAAACTTTGTGTCACATGTATCTTCGAATCTGCAAAAAATGCTAGAGGTCAGAATCATTGGGAATCAACATGTAACCTCATATACGAGACTTTTACTAAGTTCATCAGGATAATCTCAACAATTCAATTCCGTAGTATTTCAGTACAATTAAGTCTAACTCCAATTCGAGTACTATCTCTTAACCAATCCAAACTATCAAATAAAAATTAATATACATTCAAATATAAGTCAACAGAAAATTAAACTTATTTATACCGCATTAACTTACTTGGAAAACAACAATGGTTTAAGTGTTAGGGACTATTCAACAGTTTTCCTTTTTTCTCGTATATCCTCCAATTATTGTAAATCTTGATCTAAATCATAATTTAACTAAATTATCCATTCCAAATATCATTTAACAACATATTGAAGTTAGTTAACGATCCAATTTTATCTATAAAACAAATCCTCAAGTTTTGCATTTATTTCAATTTAGTCCCCAAGACTGAAAATATCATAACTTTCAAATTTGAGCTTCGATTTCGGAATTGATCTCAATTCTATCCTTAAATAGTCTATTAGAACCTATATTTACAAAATTTTCATGCAAATTTCAAATTTATTAAATTTTAGTCCCTAAGTTCAAAACTAGCAACTTTTAATTTACAAACTAGTCCATTAACATATCTAAACTTCAAAACTAACCAAAAATCCACAAAAGCTTCAAGAATACATCAATGAAAACTTTTATAAACTTTAGCAATTTCATAATATAATTCCAAAAACATAAAATTACAAAAAAGGAGCTTGAAATCGCATACCAATTGAAGAAATAAAGTTGAAATTAAAAGACCCTAGGTTATCTTCCTTTTAGTCGTGGGAAAGAATGAAGATGATGAGAAAAATGTCTCATATTTTCTTTTAAAATTCCTTTTATACCTTTATTAATATTCTAAACTTTAATTATTTACTTTAAACTTGATTAACTTAACAATAAGCTTTTTTTTTTTTTTAAATGCAACATAAGTGGGGAATGTTGTCATCCACCACCAACATTCCATATATATATATATATATATATAAAAGGTAATTTAATGTAACATCCCAAAATTTAGCTTAATGAGAATGTAAAAATATATAAAAAAAAACGAGTTAATTAAATAGTTAGTTGTTAAATTTGAAAGCATGAAAGTTAGTTAGAGGTCCCAAGTTCAAATCTCTTCTCTTGCAAAATAAATTATTTTTTGCAAAAATCTATTGTTTTAATGTGTGTGTCGTCTAAGCCTTGTAAACCAGGTATACATACTAATTTTTCACAAAATAATCAGCCCTTAATCCCCTTCACCTCTACCTTAGCCGTCTTCTCCTTCTCTCCCTCTCTTGAACTTTTTTTTTTTCCTTTTCCCACCATTGTTGTCGTTGCCCCTAGCACCATTCACCATTGTTTTCTTTTCTTTTGTCACCAAGATTGTGCATCATCTTCTTCATTACCTTGCTTCCATTTATCCTCAATGAAATCAACCCCAAATTTGAAATCTTGAATCTCCAAGATCAATTCCAACATTGTTAAGAAAGTGTCATTGTAGCCCCTCTCAATTAGCTTGTGTAAGGTCTCTTTTTCCTTCAATTTCTTGATTAATCTTGTCAAATAAAACCTAAATTTCCATACGTGGAATTTGTGGAATTTTTAAAGATTTTATATGTACTTTTTTTTCCAGGTTTTTAATAGATCTCAAAATCGTTTTAAAATCAGCCCCAATCTTGACTACCATAGGTGGTGGTGCATGCGTCTACGTGCAAATAGGGGGTTGTTTTCTTTCTAAATTTATGCCCATTTATTTCCAGCATTAATTTGAGTTTTTGAACCCTTCTAATCAGCCTTTAATCGCAAGTCAATTAGGAAAAAATGTTTTTGATCAATTTACTATCCAGATCTCATAAATCGAGAAACGTAAGTGCAATTAAGTGTAAACTATTTTGTTGTTTTGACATAATTATTGATAAATATTATGAATTGATTAAATGAGAGATTTTAATTAATTTTAGATAATTATTTTTCAATATATGATTGCATTAGGTGCTAACCCAAACGCCTCAAATCAACTGTAAAACACGTTCACGCATATGATTCATTTTATTTAAATAATATTAAGAATTGTTATATTTAAGTAAAGAAATCTAGAAAGTCAGATGTAACAAAATCATAGAAAACAGACCCAAAATAAGGATTTAGCTATATATGGACAATAAACTAAATTATGCACATGTATAAGAATATTAGCTGTATAAGAAAGAAGAAAAAGCAACTCATATCTATAAAAGGACAACCCATATAACATTAAATTTTATGTCATTTTCACGTCATATATATTAATTAACAGAAGCACTATTTTTCTTTTATTTTTAAGTTTTGGATTCTTAATTAGATATGAACGTTCAATCGAATCGAATAGAATATATTTGTTCGAGTTAAATTTAAAAAAAATGACTTTGGATTTTTATAATCACTGTCACTCACTGTAATTAAATTTGTTTACTGCAATCAAATTTATTATTAACTTTCATTACCTCATAATTTATTTATTAATATTTTATATACGAGTTAGTTTTTTTTCTTGCTTAGTTGCTTAAATTATTTTTTTATTATTGTCATTGTATATTTTAAAATTAAAAATAAATTAAATGTAAAAATATGATTTTTTTAATAAAAGTTAATTTAAAGATAAAATGTGAAATTGATACCAATATAAAATTTAACACGAATATTTTATGACATCATAAATAATTTAAATTTAACAAAAAATTATAATGATTTAATATGATTAAACAATTCAATAATATAAATAGTACAGAATATGAAATTTAATTTAATAATAAAATTGTAGATATAAATAAAAATATTATTATTTAGGTTTAGGAAATCTTTTTGGATGATTTTGATTTTTGTTTTGAGAGAAGAGGGTGAGAAGTAAAAGTTTATGGGAAAAATAAAAAATTTTGGAGGGTTTGGAGAGTAAAATTTTGGGGAAAAATAAATGTGATAATAAAATTTTGGAGGAAAAATATTTAAAAAAATTACGGGAAAATGGGTTTGGATTAGTGGAGATGGGGTAGGATGGGAGAAGAGTAAAATTTTTGGGAAGAAAGTGGGAGAGAGTGAAAGTTTTGGGGGTAAGTAAAAAAGTTTGAGAGTTTGGGGTAAAAAATTAAAATATTATAATTTGATATTCGATTTATTCGAATTATTTAAGTTATTTAAATTCAAAAATTTAACTCGATTCGAATTCAAATTTCAAAAAATAATTCGAGTTGACTCAAATAACTCAAAAAACTCGAAGAACTTGATTCGTTTAACTCGAAATTCAAATTTTTTTAATTTTTCGAATCGAATCGAATTTTATTCACCTCTATTTATAATAACGTATAATAGCCATTTGTTTTAGTATTAAATTTTCAATCGGTACAATAAATTTGACCAACGAAGTGGACATCAACTATCACTGAGTATTAAGTTCTTTCAAAGGATTTTTAATATGTTTTTTTTCCGTCAATATTTATGGACGTTGACTTTAACTTAAGATTTTGATTATTAACTATATCGAAATTAGGGAGAGGGCAAATGAAAAAGAATTTCTAGTGACAAGTCTAGCTGTCTTGTTCCGTTTTATTTATTTAACTTTAACCGCGAATCTCGACTTTCACGAGTTTAGTTTAATACTTTCATTATTCTTTTATTGCTTTTTTTAGTTTTTTCTCTATATATAAGAGATAAAATAATATTTAATACTTGGTCCTTAAGTTTTTTTTTATCCACTTTAGTTTTAAAATTTGACTCTTTTTCTAATTTTTTTTCTTAAAATTGGATTTCGTTATTCTTTAAAATTATGTTATATATTCACTTGAGTTTTATAATATAAAATTTAAAAATACCAAAAATATATTAAAATATTATTAGAAAATATAAATGTTATAAATATATTATTATTTTAAAGTGGATGATTATTAGAATAAGAATTTGAGTACTCTAAGATTTTAATGTCTATTGGAAGTAAAATTTTATTTCGTTTATATTTGTTTTGTCTATAAATATAAATTTTGAAAAAATATTGTAAATATTATGATAATTACTTCTATTTTATTCTCTTACTTCTATTGTTCTATACTCTTTTCATTATATATTTTATAACACATTATCACTAAGATTTTGTTCTAAATGTTCTTCTTAAATCATTAGACTTGCAAACCAAAATTCTGGGAAAATATCTCAGAAGAATGGAAAACAAACCCATGTTTAGTCTAACGGTTGCTTGAACAAAAGCACCTATTATTTTTTTCAAAGTACCTTAACCATTCATCTACATGTAGTTTTAAAATTTTCCCTCAAGAAATTCATAAAACAATTGATGCCAAAGACATGAAAAGAAAGAAAGAAAGAAAAACCCTTTGGAAGGAGGAATCAAATCTGCACCTTTCAATTTCCTCAACGCTTTTAACAATTGATGCCAAAGACATGAAAAGAAAGAAAGAAAGAAAAACCCTTTGGAAGGAGGAATCAAATCTGCACCTTTCAATTTCCTCAACGCTTTTAACTACTCAGCTACTTTAGAGCTTCTAACCTTTTTACACGAAGAATTTTTTTTGATGAAAAACAACTTACAAAGCTAAGTTACATAAGAGTCTATGAATTACAAGAAATCTTCCTACTATCAGTTCTGATAAAGGCTAAAATCGCTTCTGGGGGTACTTCAAACACTTGGAGATCTTTTTTGCTTCCAAGGGCCAATTTGGCTATAAAGTCAGCGCTTTGATTTTCCTCTCTAGTGATGTAGCATAGTACCCAACTATTTTCTTGGGATAAAATGGTTTGAATCCTTTTGATTAATGTTGAGTGTGAAGTCTTCAAGATACTTCCATGGATAGCTTTGACTGCCTCCAAGCAGTTTGATTGGATGGTAACCTTAGCATGTGCTCTTCTTTGGATGAGTTTTAGTCCATCAAGGATGCCCCAAGGCTCCGCATAAAAAACTGAGCATTTGCCAAGGTACTTGTTGTAGCCAAGGATTCATTCCCTATTTACATCACGCAACACTCCCC
>CM076900.1:17834802-17837302 GCA_039519145.1 Kokia cookei | reverse complement strand
AAAAAAAACATATTAACTAAAAAAAAGGAGTAAATAGAAATGGATAAATAAATAGTGGGTTCCATCGTTTCTATGGTTACTTCGTAAACGGTGAGGTCCTCTCTATACACCGGAGCTCATTCCTTCATTTAATTGGTAACTTGTACAGTTCACACTCTTCGGCTCTACTCATAAATTTTCTAGTAATAGATCTTTCACAACGAGATCTATCTTATACGGTAACGGTATGTAAGGATGAGGATTAATTGGGCAGCTGACCCTGTTAGTCCGTTCTTTGCAAGAGTCGAAGCATAATCTTTTTGCTTTTTAAATAGGATTTTCCCCGCTTAATGGATAAGCATTTGCTACCAATGGGGAATTTTTTCTCATCTTAAATTCCAAGATTGGATTTGCGCCAATGGAAACCATAAATTTCATACACAATAGAAGGATACGGTAGATCTATCTTTTTTAGATAGTGAACGGACGAACCCCATTCTATTCACTAGTACGGATTGTTGATACTGAAAAAGTTGTTTCTTTTTTCTCAGCCCATGATCTGAACAAGTCGCACATACACCCTAGTACATGTTCCTCGGCGCTGAGGACATCCCCCAAGAGCAGGGGATTTCGTGACATTTCTAATTGGCTGTCTTGCATTTCTAATAAGTTGTTTAATAGTTGGCATACTGAATCATATACATAATAGAGTGGTTTAGATCGATCCTAACCAGATGATTCTGAATTACTTCTTTTTCTATTTAATAGATTAATAAAATATTAACCCCTTAGGCTTAAGTTAAGAAGGAAAGTAAGAAGAGGGATTAAATCAATCTTAATAAAATTGTGGATTGGTGTTAAATCGTTGCTATTGCTATTTGTTATTTAACTTATTTAACCGCTACAAGATCCACAATTCCATGAGCTTGGGCTTCTGTTGCTGACATAAAAACATCTCTTTCCATGTCTTCGGATACAACCCATAGGGGCTTGCCCGTTCTTTGTACATAAACCCTTGTGAGGCTTTCGCGAAGTTTCAGTAGTTCTTCCGCTTCCAGGATAAATTCTCCTGTTTGTGCCTCATAAAAAGAACTAGCAGGTTGATGGATCATTACCCTGATGATATAACATAATAAAAGGTTCTTCTAACTCACATATTGAGGCGAGAAGAATAGCTAAAAATAGCTAAAGAATAATAATAAAAAAAAGATAGAATTGAACAACCGTACAGGCATTTTTTGTGCATTGCATACGGCTTTCCAATGGAATTCTCTTTTTTCTTTCATCGAAAAAAGAAAAAGAGAAAATATAGAGAGCGTCTATTAGACCCAGATCACTAAATAATCCAATTACCACCCTTCTTTTTTTTTCGGAAAAGTTCAAAAATACTATGATGGCTCCGTTGCTTTATATATTTATTTCGTCTGTGATTCGACAATCCCAAAATTTCTTTTTTTTCAAAAAAAAGAAAGAAAAAAATAGTCTTTTTTTTTTCGTACTCTTTTATTTTATAACATAAATATTGTTATAAATATTGTTAATAGCCTCTGGTGTGAAAAGAAAAAAAGTTTGTGACGCTGAGATGGGCCCACGACAGCTAAGCTAAAATTGGAAATGCCCTTTCTCTCATACTACTCTTTCGATACATAATCTAATATTTTGAAAAAAAATAAATAAAAAAAATTTTCATATCGAATTTGAAATGCCATGCTATTATTACTTACTAATTCATATTTCATATGGCGAAGGCATAGTCTTCTTTTTTCTTTCCATCAAATAAAAAAAACTCATTGGCGCCGAGCGTGAGGAAATGCTAGACGTTTGGTAATTTCTCCTCCGGCCAGGAGAAAAGATCCCATTGAAGCGGCCAATCCCATGCATATTGTATGCACATCTGGTTGCACAAATTGCATCGTATCATAAATAGCTACTCCGGGTATTACCCATCCGCCAGGAGAGTTTATAAACAAATACAGATCTTTGGTATCATTCTCTATACTGAGATATACCATAAGACCAATAAGTTGATTCGAGATCTCGCTATCAACCTCTTGGCCTAAAAAAAGTAATCTTTCTCGATAAAGTCGGTTGATTAGGATAAAATTGTATCCCTTAGTAGCCGTACAGGCACCTTTTGATGCATACGGTTCAACAAAAATTGCGAAAAAAAATCAATGTGTAGCTTCCAGCCATCCTTCGTTTTTTCTAGTGTGCCCTTTCTAACTTCTAATTTCTAACGAAGGGGCTTTTTCTTACATTTTTTAAATAAAATGAAATTCAAAATGAAATTAAAGAAAGATAAGTTTTGACCCGTTTTCCTATAATCTATCCTATAATCTATAATATAGAAAAAATTCGCTAAACTTATCGCACAAACTTTTCATTGAATAATTTTTTTTTCATTGGGATTCAATCCAAATCACGATGTCATTTTCTTGTTCCTGAATGGGTTTCATAAATTTTTTATTCAATTTTTTTAGGTTTATGCTCTACTCCGAGTAAAGATCCGCCCGATTTTGAT